>JAOUQT010328340.1:0-13616 GCA_025769995.1 Xyliphius kryptos
AATTTTTTTGTTACATATTCAACTTAAGCAACTGTAACATCTACAATTTTAATAAAGTATTCTGATGATTCTGATGTACATACCCTCAGGTCCTTTCCCAGCAGCCCGTAGTCAAATTCCATCAGCCCCTCTCGCTCAAAGATGCTGAGTGTGCAGGTACTTGGAGACTCTGAGTCCACCTGTACATTGGGCAAAATCAAGAAGACTGTCGGCACCAGACTGTGCTTCTAAATGACTATTTTGTACTCCATAGTACCATGGTAATAGAAAGACCTCCTATGCACTGCCCCGCCCCTGCACCACACAGTCTAAGAACCTAGATCACTTCGTGTACCTGGATGTCACTGATGTCATCCAGGGTTCCTGAGAGCAGAGTGAGGGGCAATCCTTCGACTTTAAAGCTCAGCAGCATGTTGTGTTTCCTAAGTCTCTCCTGTTCTAAAGCCGCTTCCACAGAAATCACCTCCTTCTGCTGCTTTACCAGCGCCCTTAGTATGAAACAAAAACGGCAGTTAATCATGAGAGCACTGAACCTGAAAGAGGATGATGGCAGAGGCCATGTTTACGTGGGTATTCACAGTACAGTATAAAAAACTACCTGGACTTCTCCTGTAGGGCTTTGGTTTTCTTATCAAGCTCAGCTTTCGCATCATTAACGTGACCCTTCTGTCCCACCACCTGATTCTTCAGGTCCAGAAGCTTGGTCTGAGACACGTCGACCGTGGCCAGCAGCCGTGCCTCCTCCTGAACAATCACAGTCATTATGACCCGCTTCATTAATGTGAACGCAGCAAAATGTTATCAATTTTAACATCATTAACATCAGCATACCTTTTTCAACCCCAAAATATCATCCTGCTCTTTCATTCCAGACTCCTCCTTCTTACTGATGAGACGTTGGCGTTTGTGCAGCTGCTCCTCCTCGTACTCCAGCTGTGTGAGCAGACAGGTACGCTGGCACTCAAACTGCAGCCTGCGATATTACAGTTATCATATACTGATGTCCATATAATTAAGAAAATAATAACTCATACCATCTGCGATATGACAGCTTACCGCTTGTTCTCTAGCTCCTCTTGCTGTCTGACATAATCCTGCTCGTACTCACGGATGTTGGCCACTCCGATTTCGGAACAGAAGTCTGAGAACACCACGTCTTCCATCTACAGCGGTACAGTTTTAATGAATGTCTCTATTCGAGTACATGTTTATTTGAAAAATGTGGCTGCAATCTTCTTTCCTACATCTCTTTACTAGTAGCAAAAACATTTGAAATTCGTCCAGTATTAAGATAAAAAACCTGCACCTGATTGACTCTGTTCTGGATGAGGGTCACCTCACTGTCATTCTCCTGCACGTTTGCAGCCTGCATCTCAATCTCTGACTCCAGGTTCGAGAGCTCACTCTCCAGCCGGGAGATTTCCTGCAACACGTTTGAAGCAAGGATTTGGATTCCAGTAAAGTTTGGTAAAGAAGAAACAGGAAGGAGAACTGAGCCTCACTTACAGCCTGACAGCTGGGGATGCTCTTCTTTTGGATGTTTTCTAGCTCTGAGTTGGAGTATTTAAGTCGGGTCTGGACCCCCTGAATCTGCGCGCTGATCTGACTTAACTCTGCCTCCCGCCGTTTTAGTTTCACAAGTTCCTGTTTCACACACATTAAACTAAAGTACGATTCTCCAACACTAAATCACTTTTTACTTTACAAAACATGTCCATCCTTCAAATAGAGTATTCTACCGGCTCTATATTTAAACCTGAATGACCATGACTGACCCTCAGCTCTACACCCAGCTTCTCCTTGCGTTCTTTCAGGCCACTCATCTCCTTCTCCTCCCATTGTCGTGCCCTAATGCTCAGGTGTGCCGATCCTCCAGAGATCACCCCCGACTTTGAGAACAGGGTACCATCTAAGGCCACGGTCTGCAATAATGACAAACGGTGAGATTAAATGTGATTATTCATGTCATTAAGACATTTTAATCTGAATCCCACCTTGCGGCGCTCTGAGGCATCAAACGCGATTTGGCGGGCCTCTTTCAGTGTCTCACACACCAGAGCGTTACCACACACAAACTGCACCACCTTCTTCAGCTGAGGTGTATTCTGTGAGCACTGGATGACGTCCACGACCATCTTGGCTCCACGCACCTCCCTAAGGCGCTCGTTAAGCGGTTGAACCTGAAATAATTCCATATATGACTAAAAAGCCCAAAATTGATAATCTATGCTTTTTTTTGGTACTGCAAGCTTACTCACATCCAGATAATCAATCGGGAGGAAGGTCTCTGGTTCAGCTCCTTCTTGTTTTATCAACTTAATACACTCTCGAGCAACCTTTACTGAAGTCACCACAATAGCGTTCAAGTATTTACCAAACACCTTGGTCACAGCTATCTGGTACTTCTTGTGAATGGGCTGACACAGGTCAAGCAGTCGTCCGTACTGAAGAACAAACCGGGAAAAACAAATGCAAAAAGGTTTAAGAGGCATTTAAGGTGTTAATCTATTAAGAACTATAAACTAACTAAAAAAACAAAACTGTTTTTATAAATTAATTAATCATAACCTCTAACAGCACACAATGTTTCACAATCTCCTCTGGACCTTTATGCAAATAATCCATCTTTAAAATGATTCAGCCCTCACATTATTTCCCCCCAAAAAACAAAAGTTGTGTCTGTGTGTTGTGTAACCATGGCGCCTGGGTAGAATCTGCGCAGGTTCTCCAGGAGCTCATTTCGTTTCTGCTGCCTTCGGTTCTCATGGCTGTCCATGCGAGCATTTTGAACTTCTTCCAGCACCTTCGCCAGCTCCTCATTCACCTCCTGCAGCCTCACTCGTCCACGCTCCAAATCCTTCGTTAAACGTTCGTCCTGTTTTCGCTGCTCCGCCAGAGACGTGCTGCCAAACATAGATGAAAGGTATGGATATTTAATATTGCATTTTGTCCACAAATTAAATAATGCTATTTTCAACATTGGAATGAATAATATAAGACACTTTTTGTCTATACACAAGTCTATATAATATAGTGACCCCGTTTGACCTTGAGATAAATACATTGAACAGCTAAAACCTACTTAGATGTGATGGCATACTCTTCCAGCTTCCCTGCCCGTCGGTTCAACTCGTCCAGCTGAGCATGAACGTGCTTAATGTTAACCTAAGAATACAGATCAGATCAATCATGGTGCCACATGAAGAAATGAGTTCTCTGAGCTTTAGTATTTTCTCAGCTCTATCATTGTAGCTCAGACGAGTGCTGTGTCTGAAACCATTCCCTATGCAATAGTGTATTTGAGACACATCCTTTCTGATAAATGAATAAAGATGAATCCAAAACAGCAATGAATTAAGTGAACTGGTAAATAAGGATCACAACCTCAACTTCACTTTTTCTCCTTTTATCAAACTCTAGTTTCTCTCGATCTGCCCTCAGTTCCCAGCGGAGTTTCTCAGACTTCTGGACTAAAGCAGCTGTATTTCTCCTCACAAGTTCCTTCAGCTCCTTGTAACGCTCCAACTGTAAAGACAAGCCTTACTGAGTTCCCTCTGAATTTTAAAAAACAGTTCAATTGACATGAAGACATACTGGCCTCTCCATCTGCAGTTTTTGTACAACATTTGTATTTTTTAATAAAAATAGTGTATAGTGATGTAAAATATATTAATTGGTATGATATGAACTGTGTGCAACAGTTAGTAGGCTACAGGGGCACTCTAACGGTCCTCCTTCCTATCGAACCTCAGCCTCTTCCAGCTGCACGTCCTCGCCCCTCTGAGCTGCTTGCTCCTCCATCTGACTTGCGTATGTCTTCCAGGCTCTCTCGATCTCATCCAGCTCTCCCTTCAGCTCCTGTATCTCATGCTCTTTCACAGCCAGCTGTTTCTGGCTCTTCTGCAGGTCAACACGTGTCTCCTCGACCTTGTGCTGGTGGTGACTCGTGTTCACTCTGGCCCTTATGTACTGTGATCTCTGCTGGGTGAGGGTCTCCTCCTGAGATCTAAAAAAGCAGGTTTACAGATACACAAAGTCCATCACAAAGCAGCTAGGCACATACATGGATCATGCACACAGATGAATCAGGAAAGAGTTCACGATCTTTAAACACCTATAAGCATGTTTTGGACTGTGAGAGGACACTGGACCTCTAAAAGCAAAAATCCGACCCTGCTGCACACACCTGACCTCCTTCTCAAGCTTCTGGAGCTGCCGGTTGAGGCGCCCATGCTCTTTCTTCTGAGCCTTTAAGGCTTGCTCGCATTCGTCCACCGTACTCTGCATGCCAGAGACGAAATCCTGCTTCTCTCTCAGCGACTCTGACAACGAGTCAATGCGCTTCTCATTGTGGTATAACTGGAAAAGACTGAGCTGAAGCTTGCTTTCACTCAGATGATCCACTAATGCTTGATATTTATCTGCCTAAAAAAGAAAGTTAAAAGTTTTTTAGTTATTGCAGACATTTACATTAACATACAGAATGTCTGTATAAAATCAAGACCCTAGTTATGTATTAAACTTTGTAAACAGGTCCTGTTTCAACATGATTGTCCCTTAGAGCACAAAGGAACATCCACCAAGTGTGGCTGTAATGTGTACTTGTCCCAATTCTGTTGTCTGTACAGTATACAACACATTTCTGGTACGTCCGATAAACAATAAGCCAACAGTAATAAAGAAAATACCAAAAAATAACATGGATTGCCATCCTGTCTCGTCTCATTACCTCAGATTTGTCCTTAATGACTAGTTTCTTCTCTGCAGTGGCTGCCCGCTTACGATTAAAATGGAACTGAGTGTCTTCTTTTGCCTTCTGCAGCAATGCCAATTTGGCGTCGTACTCATTAGCCAGATCCAAAGAGCTGCTGATGAGCTCGAACATTTTCGTACGCTCCTTCGCATTCATCATGGCGATGGACTCCACAGTGCCCTGTAATATGCATTACATAATGCACTTATTAATAAAGAAAAGCCTTATTACCTGATTAGAAGTTATGAAGACGTGTATGATCCTGGTGTGAATCTAAACTAAGCACCTGGAACACCAGGCAGTTCCTGGATTTCACAATGATGCCTATCTTTTTCATTTCTCCCGTATAGATGGCCAGTGTCACCTGCCGGCCGTTCACTCTGTACTCGGTGGAATCACCTGAAACACACAGTGAATAATGCACATTTAGCAATTTATTATTCAATTATGGCTGAACGTTCCACACGGCACATTATGCTGACACCTGATATGGTCCTGCTGAAGACGATTTCTTCATCCACATCGTTGCAGAAGCGTATAATGACCGAGGCCGTGCTGGAAACCGGTTTCCCAATGTGAGCGCCATGAATCAGATCTCTGGTGTGCTTTACTCTCAGACTGGAGGCTCGCTCTCCCATCACGAAGCCCAGAGCGTCCATCACATTCGACTTACCTTGGTTTTTAAAAGGAGAAAAAATATATTATATGCTGAAATTAAGATTACAAGAATTTGGAAATAAATAATAAATGAGTCAACGTTTCAATATTTTGAATGGTGTGGCATTGAGTCAGAATGTTTTGCAATCATTAATTTCCTAAAACCTTTAGTAATCCAAGATCATTAACCTTTAACGCTCATTAAAAAAGCATGTTAAATAAGATCACTTAATAATATGTGGTATTAGAACTGTTTTTATAGTGTATATTATGTTTAATTATATATTAGTTTAAATTTCAAAATGGCTCAACAGATCATCCTACACTTGGCTAAAAAAAAGCCAAATGACAGCAAATTCTTGATCAGATTATGCTATTGTGGTAGGTTCGTTTGTCCATATTAACTTTCAAAGTTGATCATATTTAAATACATTTTTATTTCAGAATAGATCATAACGCAGAATTTAACATTAGATTCAACATTTTTCATGAATTAACTTACAAAAGGGTGTAACCGAATCCCAAAACGTGTCTCATTCCCTACCAAGGCTCCCTATTTAATCACAGATTCGAACACCTTCCCTAGTGTACAATCATTTTGCGATGTTAAATTGGTCAACTCAAAATATGAATGAATAGCTTTAATCAGTGAATTTGTCTTATAACTTATTAGAAGTGTTTTAAAATTAATGTATAACGTGTTTCCAATTAATCAGATGATTTTAAATGATCCCAACTTTCCACCTTACTCTCATGACCGTACTTACCTGAGCCATTAGTACCAATAATGCACGTGAACGGTTTAAATGGCCCTATGGTCTGCTTTCCTCGCCAAGATTTAAAGTTTTCTACTTCTATTTGTTTTAAGTAACCCATTTTAGGAAGTTTATAGCAGAGCAGTAGTGCAGTTACGCTGTACGACGTTACCGACTAACGGTAACCTGCTGCCTCAGGAAAAAATGAGCGGGAAAGCGAGCAACACTTCACAGCGACGTTCAAGAGGTCGTGTTTCAAATGCACTATATTTTATATAGAGATTAACACAATATTAATGCAAGTGGTTCACGAGCAAAGTGCACTATTTAGTGAGACTACATGCATTTGGAACGTAAATAAATGTACTTCAGAAACACTACTGTCTTCCATCTTATATAAAGTTTTTTCTTCATTTTTTAAACAATTAAACTGTAGATATGTTCAAATACAATGGACAACTTTACCCCAAATGAAATGGAGTGAAATACTAAAGTAGAATAAAATGGAAAATGGACATACTCATAGTGTACTTTATGTAAGAAGGCAAGAAATCTAAAGTGAATTTTGGAATAGGGATCTTTATTTCATCCTCAGTTGTTTTTAATATGGATGGTCACGAACATATTCCATGATGTGCTTAAGACCCAGCCAAGTCTCAGAAGCAGTGGGGATAATCTGGTTCGCTGGCAGGAGAAAACCGTAGCGGCCAGTGTCCCGCAGTTCAAAGGCAAAGGAGTATTTAATGCCAGCATTATAGGTCCAGTCGATGCTACCGCCACTTGCTTGATCTGAGAAAATATGATGAGAAATACAGGATTTGTAGGGACAATGGAGGATATGATCTGGCACGGTGCAATGCAAACATAACCACTTACAAATGATATTGCAAATGCTTCCAACTTTGTAGGTTGTTCCATACAGAGAGCTGAGAGCATTCACAGCATTTCTACCAAGAGAATCCTTGAACAGGAACATAAAAACAGTTTGGCTTGTGTTAAAACAGTATTACAATATAGTAGATAAAACATGCTCTGCCTTCAGCGGTTATTTTCACACAAAATGGTTCAGGAACCTCAAAAAAGGACTTACAAGTTCAGTCTGATCGCGAATATTTGTGCAGGTGTATCCATATGGGTACATAAGAAGCTGGGAATAGGCATGAATAGAGATGAAGGCCTTGAAGTTGCCATGGCTATTGATGAGGTCCACTATGTTTTTGACTTCAATCTCAGAGTGTGCATGTGGTCCGTGGTAGGAGTCGGAGCAAGGGCTCTTACTGGCACCAGGACCTGAGGGAGCATTTAGGAACGGGAACTGAAGCCTTGTATAGAATAAGACCTTTGCAGCGCCTTTAAAGTCACCATAACAATCCACCTACCTCCAAAACCAGCGTCCCAGTTCCTGTTGGGGTCTACACCCCGGCACATGGAGCCAGGAATGGCAGAGCGAGTCTTGCGCCACATGCGATTCTGTAAAATAAATTTAAAATTCAATTCTTGACATTTTATCTCTAACAATTATCTTCAATATTTGTTACAGTGCATTTTTTTTAACAGTTTATGAATCCTTTATGTACCTGCAGCAACTGTTCATATTGAAATAGCTACTGATTTTGCCTTTTTATCACTAACCAAACTTAAAGTGCAGTGTCATCAAATGTGCCTTAATTTAAAAAAAAATGTTAAATGTTAGGTAGGTATTAAAATGTTGTACTGAGTTCCAACCGGGAATTAAAACTTTTCCCTCAAAGACTTTTTCTTTAAAAGTGTGCTTCATTAGCTGTAGTGTACACTTACACTGGTATGGGTAAAAACATAGCCATCAGGATTGGTCACAATCAACAAGTAGACATCCATTTGGCTTAAAAGTGCGGTCACAGAAGGATCAGTACCAAAATCGGTAGCCATCTAAAGATGGAAAAATTGAATCCGCTGAGATCAGTAGTTGGCAAATTGGATTTCAATGTATTAAATAATTACCATAATAATAAAAAAAGGAATTTAAAATTAATATAAATACAAACCTTGTTAGCCATCCACACAGCAGAGGCTACTGAGACCCATTCTCTAGAGTGAATTCCAGCATCAATCCAGATTGCCGGCCGATTAGTGCCGCCGGTGCTAAACTGGAACGATATGAAGCCTTAGTGAAGAAATTCAATGACGCAAAATTATAGTCACAGCTTATTTTTTTCTTCTTACCTTCAGAGCATACATGGGACGATTCTCATAAGACTTGCCAATCAGCAGTTTAGAAACCAAGGTGGGATGTTCAGCCACCAGAGAATCTATCCAGCTGTAGATCTATAAAGGGAACAGTCCTGGTTAAAAGTTTTGTGGTTATAATCGTGCTGATATTTGAACCTAGATGATCTAAGGACGCACCGTTTCCAGCGGGTGATATGCACCGAAGTTGAAGTTTCTGGCGTCACGTTCCTTCATTGCATTTTTCACCAAATCTTCCTCCTCCTTGTTTAATAGTTCCTGATGAAAAAAATATCACAAATGTATGGTTACAAATCTTTTTTATTATTGGTGGATCTCAAAACATCCTGGTGTCCTAAGTTTTTTGACCTGACCTACCCCATAAAATATCTAAAACACTTCCTCTGAAGGACGTTTAAGTCCTGTGCATGTCAGTGATCAATTGGAGGCATTATTTATCTGCATAAATCTGTGTATTTGTATAAATTGTACAGAATGTTTTACTCAAGCAAATAGAAGCAAATAACTTTAGCTCACATATCACAATATTGAAACGAGCAAATAAAATACGATTTAAAAAAAAAAAAAAAATTGTGTTATCTTTATCTCACCTGCAAATCCTCGATCATAACATCAAATGGAATTTTATTTGCTTCAAGGAAGTTCTGGACAATAAACAGACTGGCATACGGAACGTGAACATCTACAGGCAGGTCAGTGGACACGGGATGTGTCCAGAAATCCAACTTACAGGACAGAAAATTGGCATTAATCTCACATGTACATGGAAATTACTCTAAAGCCCTGGCTCTGTGGTTTAGGTTGACAATTCATACCCACGATACATGATCCTCCTCTAACTTCTGCAAGAGCTGAATTTGTTCCTCGGATTTGGCATTTATTCTGAGCACTTTGTCGCTGTTAGTAAAGAATGAATTAATAGGTTATCTAATTGCCACCTTATATTTGATCATGCTGAAGAAAAGTCTTGTTTTAATTAATCAAGTACTAACCAGCTCTAATACAGAAAAAAATGAATAGTTTGAACTCACCCAACAAAGTTCTCACGGCAGTGCACTGCCACAAAAAGGGCCAAAAGAGCAAGACAGACCCTCATGATCACTTTTTACTAGAACAGTAGAGGTTTCTGGAGCCCTTATAAAGCTTCCTAACACATGTCCAGTTCTCAGCACTATCTCCTAACAGCTAGTATCGAACATGTTCCCGTATTCAACATGATGTAAAAGCCTTGAAAAGGTTCCTTTACCAGCTGGGTGTTGCTGTCTGATTCCCATTATGTTGCAGCCAGAGACTGTAATCCATGTACAATCTTTGGACAGGTATTAGGTACTAGTATACATTTTTAGAAAAATCTACATATTTGTGTCCATGATGGTACAATAAAACAATTTTCCTAATTGGATTAAGAAAATACTAGCGGAATACCTGTGCTGCTCTACGATGGAATACTTGATAACATCATCAAAGTTGAAAGGCAGTTGTTTTTGAATGAGTAATAACCTTAGATGTTATTACATCTATCTCCCCTGGGTGTATTTGCCCAGCACCCCAGATGTTCTCCCCTGGATGGGGGAACCCCACCATGAGCCTATAGAAAAATAAGCAGATATGGATAGGTATTGCCTTTTATAGATAAAGATATTTACCAACTCTACCTATAAACTTAACTACCTGTCATGACAACAAATTATTGAACTTTTAAGGTAAGACAGATGTACTCAAGCATCATTTCTAAATAAAAGGCTTTAATGCATTTTCGTTCCAAACTAGTAAATGGTTAGATGTGTTTACTTACCACATTATCTTTTATATATTTGGAAATTTTAGCATTTAACAGATAAGCTAATCTCTAATGGTTCTTTTTTTACACTTGAAAAAAAGCCACCCAATACTGAAGAATTCTTAGCTTTTGTTCAGCGGACACTTCATGTAGTGCACTATGTTTAAATATTCAGGACGCAGCCATTCTGAGGTCACGTGACTGAATAGACCTCTACCGGTCACCTGATTGTAGTGTCGGTGTGAGAGCTGTTAGCGTTAGCTGTTTAAACTAATTATACACTTTATAGTGTTATTTCTAAAGTTTGTCTTTTTAAAACTTGAACCTTTGTAAACAGACATCTACTTTAGTGCACAAACATGGCGCTTAGTGATGCTGACGTCCAGAAACAAGTGAGTACTTAGTTTTTTGCCTTATTAGCATAACTTAGTTTCTTACTACTAACACAAAAACTAAACGTATTGAGATATTTTTTTCTTAACATACATTTTACTTTTATGTTTCATCAATAAAACGAAGTTAACTGAAGTGGGATTTTAACTTTGGTGGGATTTTACTGACACTTTAAAGTGGCATTAACACAGTAAAGAAAACATTGCTTTTGTTTTCATTTGATCACATTTTTTGAATCAAACTTACATTTTTTTTTAACGTAGCTACATAGTTTTCGATATTTTAAATGGCTTAAAAGAATGAAAGAAAGAACGTTATGGAAGACTATTCCATAAGTAGTCGATTCGCCGCTTACTGTAATATGGAAATATGGAGTCGACTCATCTTTGACTCAAACATTTATTTTTTTAAATAAATTGTTTGTAGTTGTTCCCGTGAGTCATTTACTGAATGACTGAAATAAGTAGAAATACATGACATGTATACAATTATTTTATTGCTGGAGTCTGTAATAGCTGTTTCAACATTTGTAATTTTGGGGAACTTTTCACATGGATTTAAACATGTTACAATAAACCATGGCACAGTGCTGAGTGAAGGCAGTAAATTATTAGGTGTTGGTTTCTGGTTTCAATTTCAACACTCGACCCAGAGAGTCCATTTTAAAGACACGTGCGGTTTAGTCTCATTTCTCCTTTTTGGAACATCCCACACTTGCTCAATGCCTTAAAAACCACTGTGTGTCCTTAAACATCACATCAAAGTCCATACGTATGTATTTTAATCTATTTATGATGGTGTCAGGGGTGTAAATCTTAGCCTTTGTGATGATTCGATATTGGTTCTTCAAACCAACTATTTGATTATTTTCGATACCTAAGAATTCCCCATGATATGATTAAAATACGATCCAATGCCAACATTTTTTTTTTTTACATTAAATAAGTTTCATATAATTCAACAAGAAAACCCATTGCCTTTCATTGAGGTACAGAATCAGTGCTATATTCAAGCAATGTTTATCAGAATAATAAATAACACAGTTACTCAAAAAAATAGTTCAAGTGCAATAACAATAAAACAAACACTGTCCTCTACAGGCAAACATGTTTCATCTAGGAAATGTGTATATTCATATTATATATTATACATTTATATTCCAAAAAGTACATCTAGATATTAACACTGACTGAACGCTGATGTTTTGGTTCTGTGTCGGATCCCTTATTTGTCCGATACAGACAGAACATTTTTAAAAATGTACGGTTGGGTATTTTGCAGGACGGGTGGTGACCCTACGGGCACTGGCTCATCTGCCAAAATACTTCCACACCCAGGACTTAACGCTTAACATTTCACTTTTTTTTTTTTTTTTTTAAGAAAAGTTGGAAGACAATAGTGAAGTAGTGCCACCTGCAGCATTGGAGGATTACGCTTATTACATGTACATCAAAGTGGAAGTTAAAAGAATGCCAACAAAAATACAACGCTCTAAACACATTAATCCATACTCTTGTAGACGTAACGATGCATCGACTCGCCCGCTGAATAATCGATTAATCAATTCAAATTGAATAATATTTACACCCCTATATCAGACGCAGTGTTAAGACTACGACTTGTTTTGTTTATTACTTATCTCTCACCAGATTAAGCATATGATGGCCTTCATCGAACAAGAGGCCAGTGAGAAAGCCGAGGAAATCGATGCTAAGGTAAAGAATTACTCAACACCACATGGTCTGCAGTGTACAACCTGTTTGTGGTCACATGACTGTCGCAGCGATTGATGGCTGTCTCATGTTCCGCAGGCCGAAGAGGAATTTAACATCGAGAAGGGACGTCTTGTGCAGACACAGCGGCTTAAAATAATGGAGTACTATGAGAAGAAAGAGAAACAGATCGAGCAGCAGAAGAAAATGTAAGCGGTGTGGGTGGAGCCAGTGTCTGTATGTAAACATGCATCTGATTCAGTCGTTTTTTGTCTCTGCAGTCAGATGTCCAATCTGATGAACCAGGCCAGACTGAAGGTGCTGAAGGAACGAGATAACATGATCGTGGTACGATCTCGCGAGCATCCTGATTTGGACTGAATGTCCTATCCCAGCACATTGATTCCTGATGTTTACATTTTTTTAGGATCTTTTGCATGAAGCGCAGACGCAGTTGGCTGACGTCGCTAAAGATCCGGCTCGATATCCGGCCCTGCTGGAGGGGTTAATATTACAGGTACTGACCTTATAGCATGTTTTATATAAACACTACACAACATAACTTTCTTCAATCCCCTCCATTCAACCCGCGTGCCAATTGCTATAGAAATAAGACATACTGAGCACTCTCGTTCCACCAGGGCTTCTATCAGCTGCTGGAACCCAAAGTGACCATTCGGTGCCGGAAGAACGATCTGGACATGGTGAAGGTCAGTGTGCATGCGCCCTCAGTGTGATTGGTTTTCAAACTTTAATATGAGCGCTAATAATCGATCAGTACTTTTTGAAAAGGCCGCTGTAAAGAAGAACATTCCCGTCTACAAAGAGTCCGTGAAGAGCAACATCGAGGTCCGAATCGACGACGACAATTTCCTCTCCCCTGATATGTAAGCTGTAACCCGTCCTCACGTCAGAACCCGTTTAATGTTGTGGACTTGTCTAATTTGGACCTCGTGTTCTTGTGTTTACAGTTCCGGAGGAGTTGAGGTCTACAATGCAAACGGCAAGATCAAGGTTTCCAACACGCTGGAGAGCAGACTGGACCTTCTGGCTCAGCAGGTACGAGGGTTTGGGGCAGGGGGTGGAGTTGGAGAAGAGCGAAGCCATTCTTATGAAATCTTTCTCTCTCACTTTTAGATGATGCCTGAAATCCGTGTGGCTTTATTCGGGGCAAATCAAAACCGCAAGTTTATGGATTAATAAATGCTGTGACCTCAGGTTCAAAGAGGGTGGAGCTAAAAATGGAAAACACTTTTTATAAACTATGCTGTGTGTGTGTGTGTGTGTGTGTGTGTGTGTGTGTGTGTGTGTGTGTGTGTGTGTGTGTGTGTGTGTGTGTG
>JAOUQT010328350.1:0-24405 GCA_025769995.1 Xyliphius kryptos
GTCAGCACAGTGTCCAGAGCATGGAGCAGATACCAGGAGACATGGAGGGGGCCATAGGAGATAACATCCGCCACCTTATCTAGAGCTTGCACAGGCGTTGTAGGGAGGTCATACAGGCATGTGGAGGCCACACTCACTACTGAGCCTCATTTTAAATTTAAGTTGGATCAGCCTGTCATTTGATTTTCCACTTTTCCATTTTGAGTATAATTCTAAATCTAGACCTCCATGGGATAATAATTCTGATTTACAATTTGATCATTTTTATGTTATTTTGTTCTCAACGCATTCCACCATTTATTAAATGAAGATTTTCAAATGAAATATTTTATTCATTGAGATCTAGGATGTGTTATTTTAGCGTTCCCTTTATTTTGTACAGTGTACATATGTTGTATGTCTATTTTATTGTTTTGGAAAATAATCCTAGTTGTTTAGTAGCTGTTTTTTTATCTGTAGATGACTTCGCATCATCTAAAGTTCCTGTTTAGACCTACTTCTGCTTTCTTTAATGACAATCCCGCTGTGGTTGGCGCCTGTGGGTTCATGTTCCAAGATTTAAGGATCATTTTTAAAAATAGTCTATAGACCCTGAGGTTTGCAATAGGGGACTATAGTCTGCACCTTGGACCATCAAAGTATAGTTAGTTGAACATGTTATAACATTAAAGTTTTGCTGTTTCTAGGTGATAAAACACAGGGTAACTCACAGCTCAGCTCCACTGAAGCAATGAGGCATTGCTGACATGCCCACACAGGTACAGTTATTGGTCTTGGGATATGAACCCCCAATCTTCAGATTGGTAACCCAACAACTTTACCACTAAGCTACCAAAGCTAGGTCCTTTGGGTCTAAAACTTAAAATAACTGTAGGTATCTTTCCCTAATTATATTTGGCGAATCATGTGGCAGGCATGATTCAAAGTGAGGTGGACAAATTGGAAACTGAATGATTTCAATGTCTGAAACCTGCAGGAGGGTTTCACATACATGTACACACACAAGCACAAACATAAATTAGCGCTATTATTATCAAGGGGAAAATGAATGAATGAATTAATAAAATATATTCATTTTGCTATATAAGTAGTGATTTAATAAATTAAATTAATGTGTATTTTAAGTTTATGAATAACAATTTCAGTTATTGACATTATGTTCTGTAAGGAATAGGAAGATATTCTGACCCTTAGCTGTGTCAAAGGATCAACATTATCAAAATTGAAGTTTGTGTTATGTTATTTTATTTTATATTTATAATAATTTTATATTTTTAATTTGCAAAAAGTCACTTAAATAAGTGCTCATGAAAAATTCTAGTAGGTGTGAATTCTGGATGCAAAAAGAATAATGTGTCCTAGAGATTATGGAAATTATTTTAAAAGCCCACAGGGGTTGTGTAATCAAATGTGTATCCACCCAGAAAATGTAAGAAATGTAATGTGCAATAAAAGTTTTATTTTATTTTCCAAATTAGCAAATATTTGTCTTGGTTCAAGGCGATGCAAAAAAAACAAACATATTTAATAGTAGTCAGGTGTAAAAAAAAAATAAAGTCATATTGATGCTTTTATTCACAAATTCCTTTTATCAACCTAAATAACAAATGATATGCAAATCAATTATACACACATTTTTATAGAATAAAACAATATACAGCATAGATATGTTTAATACATAGTGCTGGTTAAAAAGCTAGTTCTCTGTAATTTCTTGCTGTGTAAGGTGATTACATTAACATTATATAAATAAAAGTTAATGATCTATAGTTTTACTGCATTTTCATGCAAAACCAACCCACATTTCATGAATCTTCTATTACTTGAGTGTTTTTTTTTTTCTCTTTATATGTCATTTGAAAGTAATCAGCATTATTTAGTGCTGCTGTGTGTGCTTTTATTATATTTAATTTGTTACTGTGTCATCTTTTTATTCAATATGTATTTTCGTGATTTAGGAAATGTATATAAATCATCAAAAAAGGCATAAAAAATTACAATTGAAAAAAGCAGGAATATATTTTAAAATTGCATCGTTAAGTATAACTGGTTTTAAAAGGCACAGATAAATGAAGTGAGCGATATATAGCAATCAGAACAGGGAAAATTAGCACAAAATTTTAATTTTCTCACATTCAATAAAAGGCCTTTTTATTTAACGTAACTTATATAAAATATTATATGTAGCTTTGGAAATTCCAGATATGTAACCACACTGAAACCATTTTGGTAACTGCATTTTTCAGTACATTTTGCTTGGCATTTACACATTTACAGAGGACATGCAATATGTGATTATCTATACCATGCTCGTATACTTTGCCCTGTTCAGGGTTTACCTGGAAAAAGATCTGCTGTTTGTACTGGCAGTCAGATGATTCTTTAAACATGGTATTTGACTGCCAAGCAGTCGACATATGTGATTTTGAAATTTTCTACCCAAGAAGGTATAGAACACAGGGTTAATGCAGAAGTATAAATTTGCAATGTTGTGAGTGACATACTGTGGATACACAAGACTATAGTCACATGTCCCTTCATTACCTAGTTCATTTATTAACAATACCACATTGTAAGGGGTCCAGCACATGAAAAATAGCACCACAATGACAAAAATCAGCTTTAATGTCCTGTGTTTACCCTTCATCCGGCTAGAGATTACTCTCAGACCAATTCTAATGTAGCAGTACAGAGTAGTAATTAAGGGGAAGATAAAAAACATGACAAACAGGGTGTAAGTTCCAAGCACTTTTTGGTTGGGATCACCAGTGTCACCACAAATTAAGCCCTGAACAATGTCATTCTCTACATCGTGATCGAGAAAGGTTTCCAGGCTAGCAAGGCCACTAATGATCCAAACAATTGCTGACATAGCAAACGCGTAACCGTTTTGCCTTCGTGTAGTTGCGCTCACAACGTGCACCACAGCCAGGTAACGATCAAAGCTTATGAGTGTAAGGAAAAGCACGGAGCTGTAAAAACCAAGGAAGTAGGTGCTGTTCATGATCTTGCAGGGTAGACTGCCGAACGTCCACTCAGACGAATGGTACACGGTCTGAAACGGTAGGCTGAAGGTAAAAATCAGGTCAGAAGCCACCAGGTTGATGAGGAGAATATTAGAGACCGTATTAAGCTTTTCAAACTTGTATATGATGTACAAGACCAGTCCATTGCCGAGCACACTGATAATGAATATCACAATGTAGAAGGGTGGCAAAAAATGTTTACTAAAATTACTGATGTCAGACATGTTACAGGGAGGCGTAAAGACCATAGATGTATTATCATCATAGTCAGGTGTGCTTACTGTGTCAAAGTCCTCAGCCATTATTTGCATGCATCCTGTCATAGAAAAGGTATATATTAATAAAAGGTATGCGGTAAAGAAAGTATAATGATCAAAATATCACTTACCACCAAACAATGTCAAAGGCTGGTTTCAACAAAACTCCCCAACGACTAAACAAAACAACATACAATGTATATGAGGGTGTGTGTCCTGTCTAGAGTCATTCCCTGAAAGTGTCCATCATGATTGTGGTCTGGAACCACGTGGGGATGTGTGTATCTTGTAAGTAATGAGTCATTTACAGGATGTTTGTTTAGTTCCTTTTCAAATTCTTATTTCACAAGAAGTCTTTCTATTTTAACATGGTTGATATGTCTGCTTCTGCTAAACTTTTGTCTTTTCTAAAAGCATCAGACATTCATGGCATTTAAGCTTATTCCTTATTTGACATGTGCATAAACAAAACAAAATTATAATTTTGAAAATGTATGAAGTGGAAGTATATCAGTGGTACATAATGTACTTTTTATACAAACCGCATTCCAAAAAAGTTGGAACACCAAACAAATTGTGAATAAAAACTGAATGCAATGATGTGGAGATGGCACATGTCAATAATTTATTCGTTATAGAACATAGAGGTCAAATCAAAAGTTTAATCTGCGTAAATGTAACATTTTAAAGGCGAAATATGTTGAGTCAAAATTTCACAGTGTTAACAAATCCCATAAAGTTGGGACAAGTAGCAATAAGTGGCTGGAAAAAGGAAATTAAGCATGTAATAAAAAGAGCTTCTCAAAGTGTCAGTGTCTCTCTGAAGCCAAGATGGTAAGAGGAGCACCGATTCCACCATTGCTGCGCAGAAAGATACAGCAATACCAGAATGGTGTAACCCAGCGTAAAATAGCAAGGACTTTTAAATTCTCATCATCAACCGTGCATAACATCATCAAAAGATTCAGAGAATCTGGAACAATTGTTGTGCGTAAGGCCAAGGCCGTAAAACTCTACTGGATGCTTGTGATCTCCGGGCCCTTAAACACCCACTGCACTTAAATAGGATTTCCACTGTCAAGGAAATAACAGAATGGGCTCAGGAGTACTTACAGAAAGCATTGTCAGTGAACACAAGATGTTTGCACTGGGCCAGGGGTCTTTTAAAATGGAGTGTGGCAAAACGGAAGACTGTTCTGTGGTCAGATGAGTCACGATATGAAGTTCTTGATGGAACACTGGGACGCCATGTCATCCGGACCAGAGAGGACAAGGATAATCCAAGTTGTTATCAACGCTCCATTCAGAAACCCACACCGTGGTAAAAATGGCCTTGTCCCAACTTTTTTGGGATTTGTTGACGCCACGACATATTAAAACAACACATTTTTCCCTTAAAATAATACATTCTCTTAGTATTAGTTTTTGATCTGTGATTTTTGTTCTATTCAGAATAAAAGATTAGATGTTGGCACCTTCACATGATTGCATTTAGTTTTTATTCACAATTTGTTTAGTCTCCCAACTTTTTCAGAATCCGGTTTGTATATATAGTGCACATTTTTATACCAGGTCAATGCATATAAATTATATTGAATATAATGTGGAGTCAGTGGTCTTGCATGTTGTTTCATTTTCAGTCAAGCAAGTTTTTAATAAGTTTTGTTTTCATTATTTGCAAAGTCTCACATTTATTAGATTTACCAACAATTTATTACATGCTTTATTTTACAAACTTAATATATGTAACTATAAAAAACTTCCTGGAATAAAATGTACACTTTACCAAATAATTAAAAGGCTTAATGTAGTGCAGTTTTTTTATATGTCCATATGGAGATAATAATGTCTGGACAGTCCGAATGCATACAATTATTTTGTTTTACCCGAAAAACTGAATCCAAAACAAATTTAGTTGTGGCCATCATTCTCAAGATTTTAAAAGGGAATCTTCATTGCGGCTGCCAAAGTAACCCAGGTGTTTTTCATGTGATAATCTGGCATTATATCTAAACTCCACTTCTAGCTATGCCACCACAAAAATGTTTCTATCATTTTTAACAGAACAAATGCCCCTTCATACAGGTCAGAAATAAAGAAGACTGCATATATCAATATGTACTGTCATGTCGTTCTTATATTCTGACTCTCCTTCTAGGGTTGTGTGTATCTAAATACTGTTTACTGACCTAGGATCTGAACTTTTGGCGGTTATCCTGAGGACAGGCATTAAAACTAGAGCTAAGAAACTGACCTAGTGCCAGCACGATACAAAATCAGAGTATTTGTCAGACACTTGGGCCTTTGCTGTAGTGTTCTTCTCGGAGGCTGTAAGCTGGGTAGCAGATAGACATATCGCAGATTCCAGGTGGTCCTGGGTTGCCACGCTTCCCTGGAATGCCTGGAGAGCCGGATTTGCCTGGCATTCCTGAAGGTCCGGGCAATCCAATTCCATCAATTCCATGTGGACCCTGAATCCCTGTTTTACCAGAGCAGAAGAGAATAGATGTACAGATTTTTACAGTGAATTATTTTTTTTTCCGTCCACTTCAGAAATATGTACTTTAGCTGCAATCTTTTTTTTGACCGTAGGTTACTCAGTGTATTGTGATGGGTTCTTAGAAAAGTCTTTTAACTACCTGACCTTTTTCAATCACATAACAGCAACGATTTGTTATAGCAATTCCTCGTTTACACATGTTGAAATCCTTGACAGTTTTTAACATTGGGCAAAGTCATTTATTTACAGTGAACTGTTATATTAATAAAGACATTCTTGAAAAATTACAGCCCTTTTATTTGTGGCAATTGTTTGTTAGAGTCTTTTTTGTTTGCTTTAGCTAAACTGTGCAGCTAAGGACAAACTGAGGTTACAAAACACACGGTATGATGACTTGGGTGAGAAAGAAATTCCTCTTCCACAGAAGCCTCCTTATACTTAAGGTCATGTATTTTGTTTGTTTGTGAGTCTGTGTGTGTGTGCATGCATGTGAGATAGAGAGGGGTGTGGTAGCTCAGTGGTTAGGGTGTTGGGCTAGCAATCTAAGGGTTGTGGGTTCAAATCTCAGGTCCACTAAAGTTACCACTGTGGGTCCTTGAGCAAGACCCTTAACCCTCATTGCTCCAGGGATTCTGTATGTAACCCTGTGTTCTGATCCCAACCAAGTTAGGATACCTGTAAGTCGCTTTGGATAAAAGCATCGTCAAAATGACCAAATGTAGAGAGAGAGAGAGAGAGAGAGAGAGAGAGAGAGAAAGAGCAAGAGACAAAACATTGGAATACCTGTGCTGCACTACGGTGAAAAACTTGTTAACAATGTGAAAGCTGAAACTCTGTGATGACTTTGGGGTTTCATTCATTCATTATCTTCCGCTCAATCCTCTATGAGGGTCACCGGGGGGAGATCTCGGAACGTCTCAGGTGCTGTGCAGATACACTTAGGACAGAAAATCTGTCCTATATAGCTGGGCACACACTCAGACTACAGGGGCAACTTAGAGCAGCCTGAACTCGCTGGAGTTCCCATGTTCTCTCCGTGTAAACGTGGGTTTTCTCCGGGGTTCTACGGTAAATTGGCTGCTCTAAATTGCCCCTATAGTCTGTGTGTGTGGATGTGTGTGCCCAGCGATAGATTGGTGCCCTGTCCTGGGGGTATCTGCCCAGTCTCCAAGACGTTCTCCCGGGGATGGGCATAAGGAAGCCCCCCACGACCCTCGTAGAGGATTAATCCGAAGAAAATGAATAAATGAATGAATTATTTTGTATAACTTGTTAAATTATTAAAATGAAATACTCACCTCTTTCTCCAGGTTGTCCTGGGTGTCCTGGCCTGCCTTCCCCTTTATGGCCTTTAAAGCCTCTTTGTCCCATGTCCCCTATAAATGTTATATTTATTTTATAACACAGATATGCACATCTTTATCATGCAATATGTTTTTTCATTCACACTAAAGAAAATTTGACCAAGATTTTGAAATGGTACGTTACCTTTGACTCCTGGAGGACCTTGTGGGCCTGGTGGCCCTGGGTAACCCTGAGAGCCTGGCCTGCCTGGGTAACCTTGTGATCCAGTGGACCCTTTTGAACCCGGAGCTCCTGGCAGACCTGGGGGACCTTTAACCACCTCACAGGGCTCACAGCGCCGAGGAATTATTGTCTCCAAAACCTGAGACAGCTGATCTAATATGCAAAAAGGTAAAGATGGGGGGGAAATCATAACACTATGTATTCAGTTATAGACTGCTTAAATTCAATAAAGGAAACACTAAAATAACACATCCTAGATCTCAAAAATGAAATATTTCAGCTGAAAATCTTTATTGAGTAGATATTGGAATGTGTTGGGACAAAATAACATAAAAATAATTTAATAAAAAAATGTAAATCAAAATGATTATCCCATGGAGGTCTGGATTTGGAATCTCAATATCAATACTCAAAATCAAATGACAGGCTGATCCAACTTCAGTGGGAATTCCTTAAGACAAGTTCAAATGAGGCTCAGAGTGTGTGGCCTCCACGTGCCTGTATGACCTCCCTACAACGCCTGGGCATGCTCCTGATGAGGAGGCGGATGTTCTCTCCTACGGCCCCCTCCATGTCTTCTGGTGTACGGACCTGTCTCCTGGTATCTGCTCCATGCTCTGGACACTGTGCTGACAGACACAGCAAACCTTTTTGCCACAGCTCGCATTGATGTGCCATCCTGAATAAACTGCACTACCTGAGCAACTTCTGTGGGCCTCATGCTACCTCTATGGTAAGAGAACTGACCAAATCCAAAAGTGACCAAAACATCAGCCAGAAAGGATTAAAACAGAGAAAAGGTGTGTGGTCACCACCTGCAGAAGCACTCCTTTATAGGGGGTCTTGCTAAGGGCCTCTCATTTCTACCTGTTGTCTGTTCCATTTGCACAAAGCAAGTGAAACTGATTCACAATCAGTGTTGCTGCCTAACTGGACAGGTTGATTTCACAGAAGTGCGACTGACTTGGAGTAACATTGGGTTGTTTAAGTGTTCCATTTTTTTTGAGCAGTGAATATTCAGTAGGTTTTTTTTTTCTTCAGTTTTTGAGAGCGCTAGATAAGACATGGAGTTTATCTTTATTATTAATGATTGTCATCTGCAGGACATGAGCCTGGACTGATACAACTAGTGAATTACTACAGAGGAGCTGACAAGTTGTGTCGCAAAGCATCTCTAGTCAAGTATGTATTGATTCATTACTTACTACATGAAAGCTGACTGTAAATTCTTTTACATTTAGAGTGCAACAGAATGTAGTGTACTATTTTCCTGCAATGTTTATGTGGAATAGCAATATTTAAGATAACAAATTTTCATTGATGTAGGTTAATAAAGACCAGTGCAGAACTGAAAGACTCTTGTAACTGGTTCCCTGAGTCTTACATCATCTATCCAACCAATCTTAACACACCTGTGGCCCCTGCCACTAATGGCATTAGTCATCTGAAAAGCAATCCAAAAACAGATGAGCGAGAGGTGTTCCTCGCCTCCTATAACTCCAAAAGGGAAAATGGTGAAGGTACTGTGTGGATTGCCAAGTCATCTGCTGGAGCAAAAGGTGAGCACTTACGAAACTCATACACAGCTTTTAAACAACAATTAAACTGTTAGGAATTTTGTAATGGAATCAACCAGATCTTTATAAATGACAATAAAAAACACTGATGCCTTTTCTGTGGTTTAAATTTGGTCAGGTGCGGGAATCTTGATCTCTCAGGATGCAAACCAGTTGCTTGAGTTTATTGATAATCAGGGACAAGTTCACGTCATTCAGAAGTACCTTGAACACCCTTTGTTGTTGCAGCCGGGCCATCGTAAATTTGATATAAGGTTAAGCACCCTGCATCTCATCAGTCATCCTTGTGAGGTCAAATCTGCAACATTTCATTTATAAAGTCTGTGTTTTAAGGAGCTGGGTTCTTGTCGACCATCAGTACAACATCTACCTGTACCGCGAAGGAGTGCTGAGAACATCCTCAGAGCCATACAACAGCTCTGATCTCCAGGACATGACCAGTCACCTGACCAATCACTGCATTCAAAAGGAGCACTCGAAGAACTACGGTCGATACGAGGAGGGGAATGAGATGTTTTTTGATGAATTTAGACAGTACCTGTTAAGTGCTCACGATGTTTCCATGGAGACGTCCATATTACCTCAGCTCAAGCAGATAATAAGGTATGATTATATTATGATTATCAGTTGTAATTAAACTTTGTCAAGGAAGCAGATGCCTTCAGGCTAAGACTAAAACAATGCTTTTTATAATTTTGTAAAATCTTTTTGACAGCTCTAATGTTCACTTTTTACAATCTTAGTTTTTTCACAAATGATTATTTTATGTGTATCAGTATCTTTACAGTCTCATTTGTTTATTTGTATCTTTACAGTCTCATGTTTTGCTCATTTGTAATTTATAGGCCGTATTTTCCATCTTGATTTTTTTAATATATATAACTGAATACCATTACTATTTTTACCTCTTTGCATTACAATTCAAATTCAAACTTTTTTCCCTGGAGGTGGATGTATTCATTTTTTAACCACAGCTCACAATTTTTTTGGCATTAATCTAAGACAATAATTATGAGCTTCAGTATACATACTTGCTGATATAAGCATTTCTAAGGAACTTAAATGAGCATTATAAATACAGTGTATTATTACCACAAGTACTAATAATACCATTATTGCTGTAGTTTATTGTTATTATGTTTTAGGTTTTTAAAAGTATTTTTTTAGTTCTGATATTTTGATTTTTTTCTGGATTATATCTTTTAAACAGGAGCTGCCTGCTGTGTATTGAACCAGCGATCAGCACTAAGCATCTACCCTACCAGAGCTTCCAGCTTTTTGGATTTGACTTCATGATGGATGAAAGTTTTAAAGTGTGGCTGATCGAGATCAATGGCGCACCTGCCTGTGCACAGTGAGTACTACAGTCCCTATACTATACTATACTATACTATACTATACTATACTATAAAGATATAACTACTAGGTATACTCCAACTCGTTCACTGCGCTCTAGTGACGAATGTCGCCTGGTGATTCCAACTCACCGAGGCGCCAATTCTCACTCTATTTCATTCATCACTGATAAATGGTGGAATGACCTTCCCAACAACATCTGTAAGGCTGAGTCACTCAACATTTTCAAGAAACTTTCTTTCTCTTTAGGAAACTCTATGCAGAATTGTGCCAAGGCATTGTGGATGTGGCGATTTCCACTGTCTTTTCTCCAAATGCAGATGCACTCTCTTCCTCACCACCCTTCTCCACCTCACCGTCTCTTTCTTCGAACGCTTGTTCTTCGCCCAAAATTAGGGCGCCACACCTCTTTGGTCCGTTCATCAAACTGTGAGCATAGTACGATACTTTTGAGGTTCTTGGACAGAACTTTTCTAACAAGTACTTTATTTAAAAATATCCTCTGCATTACAAATAATTAGAGTTGCCTAGAAGTTGACCTGTTCAGATGTTCACCATATGAAAGGAACTCATCTACACTTGCACCATTATAGCATGCACAGTTTCTGTCCTCACATTTACAGTAAGACAATATTAACTCATTTATCATTTGAGTGAATGATAGTTATAATACAATGCAACATACTGTGTGCATAAAGATAGTTTGATGGGAAAGGATTATTTGTTATGAACTTCTCAGGCACTGCACCAAATACCTCAGGACTGATTATTGATTGAATGTAGGATGGCTGCAAAATTTAATTCCTCTTATTTTAGTGCCTTGCATTTTAGCAAAGTCACAAGAACTGTCAAATGGCATTTAGTAAATCAAATGCAAGAAAGTGTGGTCTTAAGCATTTTCATTTAGCGTTTTTAATGAATCGATCACAAAACAGACAAATCGACAAGTTTTCAAAAGATCTCATGAATGATCCATCACAGAAACATTGACACAATCCCACCTGAAGAACTTTTGGAATACCTGTTTACCTTTTAGCAGGCTTTTTTTAATATGGGGTTAATGCCCCACGCAGACAAGGGGAGAACATTCAAACCTCACTCATAAGGGAACTTTCTGCTGTGAGGTAAGGGCACTACTTACTAAATATAGTTTGGCCAGATCGCACAAGCTTTTGCATCAGACATTGTTATTTTTGCTTGGGTTCATTGTAGTCTGGATTTTTTTTTTCATTTTTGTGTATTTTATTTAAAGCAATACAACAGCAACAAAACACTTGTTTATAAACAATACGTTTTTATACATACAGTGGTGCTTAAACATTTGTGAATTTTTAATATTCATGCAAATATTTAATTTAATACCTAAAAAAAAATATTTTATTTGTTAAGGAAAATTTTATTAACATCTTTGAGTGGCAAAAATATGTGAACCTTTGGGGTAATTTGAAGGTAAATCTATAGTCAGATGTTTTTAATTGATGTTTATGACCGTCAGGTGAGAAAGTGCTTTGTTTTATTTAGAGAACAGGGATCTTGCAACATCTTCACAACATTTAGTTTTGTGGCAGTACATAATGACATGAACAAAGAAAAGTTCTCAGGATTTCAGAAGAAGAGTTAAATGTTTGTCAAACAGGAAAATGTAAGAAAAAATAAAACCTTTAAAAATGACTTCACCAATCCAATGTGTACAAACCTCACTCACTATTACAAGCCTTGCATTTGGTTTAATCTTTCTTGATCAACCTCTCCTGTGGAAGGTAATTGACACTGAATTGGTAGCATTCAAACTCTTGAGCTGGTTTTGTAAAATTTTATGGACTAAGCATTTACAAACATGGACAGCTTCAACTTTTGATAGATCCCTGTTTTTTTTTTAAGTAAAACGGAGTATTCACTCACCTGATTTTAGTCAATAAGATGACAAACTCCTTGAAGTCATTTGCTAATCCTGCAGGTTCACATACTTTTACCACTTACATGAATTATTTAATCATTTTCTTCAATCAAGTAAGGACAATATAATATCCTCTTTTGTTTAATTTTGCTCTTTTTTATTAAAATGTTTCAGTTTTATATAGATATGTACTAAATGTATTGGGGACAGTCATTTAGTCTGCAACAATATATTATTGTAGGTTAAAATAATTTGATTATATATTTTAAAAAAATGTTCAACTCCAGGTGTCTGATGTATTCTAAACCATGTCAATAATTTGTATTATGACTGTTAATTTTTTTATGCAGAGGCATTCAGGTTTATTTTTATCTTTAACATTATTTGTTGTGTAACAGCAACACATCTTAATGGATAAACACTATATATTCTTTAAAAAAAGATCTTTTTAGATCTTATTAGGATCTTTTTGTAATTACTATAGCGTTTTTACCAGTTTTTTTATTTGTATAACCTATATTGTTAGAATTTGCTAAAGACAAGTAAAAGCATACTAAAAAAAACATTCAGTTTAACAGATAAAACATACATTGTGTTGGACTCCTTTAACCTTTTAGTTAAAACTTTTTAGATTTGAAAGGTTAGACTTAATCACTGCTTTTGATGATATGTAGTACACTTTGGTTCATAAAGTAGTCATTTGTATGTTTTTTTAAAGAGTACCAAAAATAACACAACAAATACATAAGCACTCAGTTCTCTAAAATACATGATAAATTCAACCGATATGTAAAGGAAGTAAACAATGGCAAAATCACAGTAATATCAGTTAATCTTATTTTTAACTTTACTTAGAGCACTCAGTCACAAATGCATACAGTTGTCTTGTGACAAAATTTGACTTGTTTTAATGTAGCTTATGTTGGAACAGTTGTATGTTAACAGATCAAAGTTACAGGTTGTTAAATCAAGCTCAGTGCTTGGGGAACTAAAGTTTCAATTAGAGATAATTTCTGACTTTATTTATTTGCACAGAACAAAAAAAAAAATCACTCATCCTGTGTTATATAGTAACATTTTCTGTTTCTGCCCCTTTTGCATGATTTACATTTTTTTTGTGCTATAGAAACAATGTTTGACGCAAAGTCCTGTAAACCTGACCAAACTTCCTCTGCACTGGTCCTCAGAACTAAATTACTGATGATTGTTGCACTTCCAGGCTGCTGCAGAGTACAAAAGACTGCCTGTAGAGTCAATGCCTTGAGCATAAAGTTAAAAGAAAATGGTCATTACATTTGTACTAAAACCTCTAGGAACAAATAGGGTTTTGTGTTAGTCCTTTTAGATTAATGTGTGTAAAAAAACATTAACTTTTTTAAAAGTATGTGAAGTACAAGTATTTGAACATGGCATTTTTGCAGCCATTGTGTTGTGTCATTAGTCACAGAATTGCTATCTTTTTTTTAGTTCATCAGTATTATATATCAGCAGTTTGTTCTACATGTCCTGAGGTCCTGAAAGTGGTAAAAGGGTGCCTTAATGAAGAAGCATAATGGTGAAATGTAATAAGAAGACAAGATCCTGATATTTAATTAGTTTTCTGTTATTTATCGTTAAGTCAGTTTTGTTGTCTTATGTTTATGCACTAATCTAGTTAATATTCATTTTTAGCCAATCCTAATTGTACTGTAAATAGTAAAGCGGAGTTCACAGCACATGAGCAGTTAAATTGAAATTTTCTTTATTCATACCAAAGATATCTGGAAATGTTCATCTTTCATTTTTATATTTAAACATTATCATTGTTGTATAAATGTTGCTGGTATTTTGTTATTCAGCTTTGATGTGTGATATACAGTTGAGTCTAAAAGTTTACATACACCTAGACTAAAGACTTTTAACTACAATTTTTACACTGACAGTTTCTTATTTTTGGTGGATTTCAAAGGTGTAATTTCAGTGACTTGTCTTGATCATGTGCAAATCTTAGATTCACAGAAAAGACAAAGTTGTGATGTCTTGCATTGAAAGAAAAGCTAGCTGTAATATACAGTAACGACAGCATTGTTTGAAGCTTTTTAAACATTTTTTAAACAGCATTTTAAAGCTTTTTAGCTGTTGCACCTTTGAAAAATTAATGACATTATGAATAAGTATTATTATTTAGCAATATTGAATGTATACCTTAAGGTTTCAACCAGGAAAAAGAAACTGTATTCCCAAGCACTTCTTTAAACATGCAATTGACTTAAGCAACAGTCCTGACTGAATTACAAACTAAATTTATAATAATAAATTAGATTTGTAATGCAATTTTTCGTTCATTCATTGTCTGCTGTTTAATCCTCTGATAGGGTTGTGGGGGGTTCCCCATGCCCATCCAGGGGAGAACATCTCGGGCACCAATCCATTGCTGGCACACTCATACACTCTCACAGACTATATGGGGCAATCTAATGCAGTCTGTTTAACTTGAATCCATGTTTTTTTGTTGTTTTATTTTTGGAACTTGGGACGAAACCGGAGAACCCGGAGGAAAACCACTCAGACATGGGTAGAACATGGAAACTCCACCCAGATTGGCATTCGAACCCCCAGTACTGTGAGGCCAATGTGCTAACCAGTAAGCCACCGTCCTGCCTGTTATGCACTTTTCATTTGTAGAAAAAAATCTCAAAGTGCTACAGTTAGCTCAGCTAAATTTCCAGAACCATATTATGAGAAGTTTGTTTAGGCCAACCTGGCATTTTACACTTATAGGATCATAATCTTAGGAATTTTTGAAAGGTATGTAAAATGGCTGAAAGTCTTTTGATAGAGTTAATAAAGCATAAAATATATGTAATTACATATTTTTAAAAATAAAGTTACCCAACAGTAGAAGCATACAGTAATGTTACAGTTCAAGGTTAAAAGTCTTTAGTCTCTGTGTTTGTCTTAAGTGTACCATACTGTTTGTTGAAAATGAAAAAGGAAAAATTCAATCAGAGACTTTTATAGTCATGTGAAAACATTTACTTGTCTGTTCTTGTTAACAGAGAAAAGGTTATCAGACCTCGTCTGCAGCTCTGATATTCACAGCAGGTCATTTGTGTTCAGTCTTTTAACTGACCAGTCGTAGCAAATGTCATTTAGCCTGTTGCTTTTCCTCATGTACTGTTCACTGTATTGAATGTTAATGAAGTCTTGAGAACATTAAGGCATATCCATGTTAGCATCTTTAGGAGTTTTTACCTGTTTTAAAAAGCTTTGTGCATGATGGGTGTGCTGTCTTATCATCATCCAATAAAAAATAGTTTTCAGAGATGTGCCTTTGTGTGTTTTGCAACGAAATAGAGAACAAACATTTTTATGTGAACTAAGCAAAAACTTAACACAGATTTAACAGCACAAACTAGATGGGTAATTTATTTTTCTTATATCTAGTAAACCAAACGTTTAGGATATTTTAGTAAAACCAACTTGTGCTGTGATGGGGTGACAAACACAGGTTAAAAACAGTTTGAACCATTCTGGAAAATTGGAAAATGGGATCCAGGTTAAATAACATCAAAGTTTCTCTTTAACAATAAATTTAACAGGTCTAAATTTCTGGAATGTTAAAGTAATAACCACCCTACACTGAAACGTATGAGATTAAAGTAAAAAATTGCCACCAGACGCAGAGCAAACCAAACTTTAGGACCATGTGCAGAAAAGAGTTTGTGACTGCACTTCAAAAACAAAAAGGGAGTTCGATGGGAGAGGACATACTGTAAATGGACGATCAAGAATCCTTGAATCCTGAAATGTTCCAAGTTTGAAAAAGTATTTTGATGTAAAGGTTAACTGCTTTTCAAATTTAAGTTAACAATAGAAGATGAGTTCAGGGGGTTGCTTTGCTTTTCAAAGCATGTTGCCTAATTTTAAAATAGCAATAGCTCAGAACACACAAGTTTTTTAATACTTGAGACTTGATACAGTTGTTTTTAAATATTAGAAAATCAAAAATAGCAAGACTTAAATGTGTTAAAAGAAATTCTCCAGGTCAACATGAATTTTATTCCCTTCAAATTACTTTTATTGAGGCATAAAAATAAAACACATTTATAAAGACTTTTTTTATCTTTTATTAGACATGAATGAAGATTTTAGGTTAAAGAACTGCAAAAATCCAGATAATTCCATATAATTCTTTTTCTCAGAACTGTATGTGCACATTTGTGATACGTGCTCACAAACAGCAATAGTTCAAACTAGTGGCTGAATAGAATATATACAAAAATATAGACAGATTAATTTAATCTCCGTTGTGACAAAGACACCAAGCCAAGCAGCTTTAGTCAGCAGAATGTGGTTTTAAAGTTCAAACAGAACCAAAACAGAGCAAGAATGATATTGCACTTTGTCACAATGCAGCCCGATGCAGAGAAAGTACATGCAGATCATTTTAAAACATCCTCATATGTACAGTTTTTTTCACAGACATTTATATGTAATCCGGTCCGCCTGAGGCCATCCATGCATAAGCTCACACTGAGAATATTATTTCATCATGATATTCACTAATTGACTTTTACATCCTTAATCTAAACCACCAGGCCCTGTCCATTGTAATCCGTTCCACATTTGAACCCTTAAATAGAACATATAAAAATACAGTGCATATTCATCAAACAGCTAATGTTATGATGTTAGTTTTTTTGTTTTTTTAACAAATCATTCTGCAAAGTGAGATATGAGTTACATAGAGCCAGTCCATCAACTCCGCAATAACCATACTGTCCCCTTTACAATTCCTGGCACTTCTTGTAAGTGAAATGAGTTGTAATATTCTCATTTTCTAATTTAATTGTATGTATACAACATATGAATACTGAATTTAAATGTTACGTTCAGTCCCAGCTGTATAAAAATCAAGCACGAAGACATCACTTTTGGACAAATATACAGAAATTTGTTTAGGGATGATCCTTTTTTGATCCAGCATGACTACCCTAGTTTGCACCCCAGTAAGATGGGTGCAAAAAGGCATTTTTAGAAGAGTGTGTAAACGTGACTGAGCTACAAATAAGGCACCAACCTAAATTCCATTAAACACTTAAGGTAAATTAAAATGGACACTGTGAGATAGGCCCTCTTATTCAATAACAGTTTCGGACCTCACAAATGCTTTTCTTGATGATGAGCAAAAAGTTCCACAGATGCATTCCAAAATGGAAGGTCTTGTAGAAAGAAATGACTAAATAGTGAAATATGCAAACTGACCCAGAGGTCAGACAGTAAAAAGTGGTAACATTTGGAATTAGGGTATTAGTCGATAAATAAAAAGTGCAATAATAAGTTTAAGCTCCAATAAACTGGAACTTTTTTGTATGGGAAACTTGTGTGTGTTTTATGCAATGCACAGACAGAAAGACAATAAGAGTGGATTAATGATGATGAGCTTTGTAATAAGGAAGCATCCTAAGTTCAGTAAGACATCCAAAGAAATAAAAAAAAAATCGAGCCAAATCGAGTAATGCGCAGGGTTAATGATACTACAGTGTAGATGTTTTTGTCCTAAACTACTGACTAGTGGTGTTATCTCATCTGTAACTCGCTTTAGATAAAAGCGTCTGCTAAATGTAAATGTAAACACCAGACACCACTTCCATGCAAAAAGATAAATTGGAGACTTTGTCAGGGGAAAAAAATGATTGGTCTGTACCTCAGTAGAAGATTTGGCTTTTGCCTTTTCATTCATTGTGATATTAAATTCATTTAAAAGAATTTTTTACAACCCATATACTCATCTTACTAGGAGTGCCAATATCTGAGAAGAGGATAGTACACACAAATGTACACATTTAAAACAATGTAAATACATATGATTACCGTAACATTAACTTTTAAACCATTTCTCATGAGATCAAATCAAATGCAATACGAAATAGAACATTTTCAGGAACATCAAACACTTTTTTAGGCAGACCGTGCTTAAAGTACAACAAAAGTAAAACATTGCAGCAATAAACTTAGAAAAAACTCAGAGGTTCTACAACAGACAGCCATAATATTTGAGACATAACTTCATTTAAAAATAATTATGAGAGAGAAAACCTGCGAACAACATTTTCAAAAAATTATAAAGCCACATTATTTAATGTGCTTGTGTATGTAAAGTTATGGGTGAGAGTCATTTTAACAAAGTATTTAAATACTTCAAAAGTAGTTGTTGATGAGGTTCAAAGAAATCTACAAGCACATTTACAAGCACCTAATTAAGGCACACTAGCAGTTACATGAAACATTAAAGGAGAAATTATCTTTCTTATTATATTTGGAATATACACTTTACATATGAAGTGTTGACATCACCAACAGAAAACTTTTGGCAGTCAAAATACTAAGAATGAGACTGAACTGTTGAGTATCTAGGCAAGTACCAGAGCTTGTAGAACTGTGCTTTGAATAGAAGTGAAAAGTGAAATTTTCTGTTTACAGTACCAAGAACTAGACATAAGTGGAAAAGCGAAACAAAAACAACATCTGATCAAAAGGAACTCCTACCAACTGCAATGGATTTTGGTGACAGTAGTATGGGCCACTATCATTCATACAATTGCGTTCACTTGACCTAATCATTTGTTATATTTCTTTCCCAAACATAATAATTGCGGCTAAATAGTTTTAGCTAAAATTGATACATGTTCTTCTGTTCGAAAACACAGGCCTGGAAGCAGCTTTCTTTAATCTGTAAAGTGACTACAGGTTTTCATGCGAACCAAAACCATGTTTCAGCATTCAACATATTCGCTCATTTGATTTTGTTTAAATGAAAAGTCAAAGGGACTATTATTTCACTGTATGGAAAAACAGTGGCTCTTTCAAACATCTAAGGCACACCTTGGCAGGTGGTTACATATCCAAATATAATACTGTATTTTTTATATACAGTCTGGTGCAAAAGGTTCAACACATGCCTAAATTCCATTTTGATAAGTTTTTAGAATGCATTCTCTGTAGGGTGTTTAAATATCTATTACATTATCATCATGTATTGTTATATTATAATATTGTTTATCATATTAGACAAATATTTACAAATAACTAAATGTGCTATTACATTTTGTTTCCAGTATGTTACTTTTATTCATTCATGCATTATCTTCCGCTTAATCCTTTACTAGGGTCTTGGGGACAGGGCCCCAATTTATCGCTGGGCACACTCACCCAGCCACACACACACAAACAACACTATATGAGACAATTAAGAGCATTCAATTTATGTTCATTCATTTATTCTTTCATGTTCCGCTTAATCCTCTACGAGGCTCGTGGGGGGTTTCCCATGCCCTTCCAGGGGAGATTGTTTTGAGTGCTGGGCAGACACACCCAGGACAGGGTGCCAATCCACTCAAGGAGGATGAGTCCCACACTGAGCCTTGGTCCTCCCAAGGTTTCTTCCTTAGAAAATAACATCATAACAGGGAGTTTTTTCTTGCCACTGTCTCATCGGTTTGCTCTTTGGGGCGACAACACACTGTTGTAAAAAGTGCTACATAAATAAATTACTTAAACATACTTATATACACCCAGGACAGGGCTAATCACCAATCTAATCGCTGGGCGCACACTCACACTATATGGGGCAATGTAGAGCATTCAATTGACCTAAAATCCATGTTTTTGGACAGTGGGAGGAAATCGAAGAACCTGGAGGAATCCCACGCGAACACCAGGAGAAAATGGAGAATCCCCAGCATTGAGAGGCAAACATGCTAACCACTAAGCCACCGCACCGCCCCATATTACATTTAATACTTAAATAACATGATGAAGTCTGTTCTTTGTAAAGAAGCGTTAATATTCACTTACAAAAATCAATAAAAATGGAACTTGAACAGGGGTGCCCAAACATTTTGCATTAGACTGCTTTTTGAAAAGCAAAGCCAGCAACAAGCCAAGATAAAAAGGTGCAGTAAACATGTCCATCCAAAATACGACTTGTCTGCTAGGTTTGAGGTTAATAAGTCTTGAAAAAGCTGATTAAAAATTCAATAGTTACCTTTGATATGAGACAGTTTCAGGACAACACCACTGTTAGTTGCAAACATGATATTTAAAATATATATATTAGGTTTCTGTAAAGTAAGGCATGTGTGAATAGCATGTCATTTCGGGAAAAAAAGGTTTAGGAAAGGGCCAATGACCTTGTACAGCAATGACCTTACTTTAGCAACTCCTTTTTCAGGACGTATAGTGCAGAGCTTCAGTGTGCTAAATCTGTGTGACTGGCACTCAGGTCCCGACTCTTCCTCAGACGATTATTTCGTTCCTGTACATGGCAGAGGTGGAAAAATGATTAAGCACATCTAATGCAGCCCAGGAATAAAAGCTTCATTATTCCCTTCAACAAAACTTTACAAGAACAAGCAACTGTGTACATTCAATAATTAAAGTACGTTTAGTTACAAAACACAACGATTCTGTATTTCTGTGTGTTGCATTTAAAGACTAGACGGCTGCCTATACTGCAGGTTTTTTCCTGGGAAATCACACACAGATCAAGGAAGAACATACAAACTTTGCAAATAAAGGCATCAAACATATTTGATTTGATATTTGATTCTCATCAGCAGTGCCATCAGCTGCATGAAGCCACTTCTTACATTAAATGATGAAATTATTTTTTTTTTCAAGTCATTTAAAAATCATGAGTAGTAAACAGTTTTTCAGGTTTTACATTGTTTATAAGATTTTAAGTGGGTAAAGGTTCAAATACAGTGTTACTATTTGTTGACATGGTCTTTTAATTACTTAGGGGATTGTCAAGGGCATTTGACAACTTTCTCAGATATTTGGAGTAATGCTGAAGATCACTGTTCTGGAGAAGGAGGTTTTAAAAATTTAAAATTATTACAAGTGAGAAAACAGCACATTTAGCACAATTGAAAAGCCATACTACTACTGCTAGGACTACTACTAATGATAATCATAATAAAATAATAATAAGTAATAAAACTTAATTTTTTCTTGTCATATAAGAACCCCACCTATTGCCATCGTCATGCCACACAGTTTTTTTCCAATACATTTCATGCCAATGATGAGATAAATTGAAGATAAAGTACTATTAAAACCCCTAAATTATAAAATATATATAGTCTAGGTACATGTAAAAATCCTTGGCCTTAACTGTTTATAAAGCATACTCCAATTTTTTTAATTAACACAATTCCAAGCTCATGAATTTAACAAACAAACCAAAAAAGGTTTTCAATTTGCATAAAAAAGACTAAACAATACAAAATATATAGTACTCTAACATGGTTCATAAACACTACACTTCAAGGAAACTTTGGGTTAATATTACCATGTGGATGCCTTAATAAACTCATCCCATCAAGGAAAAAATAATACTTTTGCACTTCATACCAAGCACACAGTACCTCATTTCATTTTCAATTAATTTCAGCATATTAGTTTGACACTTCACAACAGTCCCCATTTATTATTTCCCATTTTACAGTTAGTTTACAGATAGTTTTATGTTACCTATATTCACCTCAGATCTATCGATCTGATTTATTTTCCTTTAGTTCATTTTAGAAATCATGAAAAGTATGCACCTTCACACCACAATTTATGTGCACAAATCATTTAACTAGAATTTATTAAAGTAGACAGTTTGTTTAAAGCCATTTCTCCTGTTTCGCCCCGTCTTCATAGCAGGGTTCATAAAGATAAAATAGTATAATTGTTTGGTGTTGGGACTGCACAGAGCCCTGCACTCCATATTGTGCATATAGTTTGAATACAACATCAGTTTATGACCTCAACTATGGACTTTAGAATAACAAAGAATAGTTTAATATTGGTGAATGTCAAATCAATCAAATGAACAGATACTTTTGTATGTATTTTTTATACATGTGAAATGCAGCTATGGTTAGCATGTTTATCTTGTAAGAGTCTTGCATTGGTTTTTACTGTGATTCAGAATTCTGCATGCACAAATTTATAAAGGTTAATAATCAGACCTTTCCTTGCTTATTAAAATTGGCCAACGGTAAACTGTTAAAATATTTATCAAAATAAAAAAAAATATTTTTTTTTTTTTTTATATTTGTGGATACGATAGATTATACATTGTTAGAAATTTGGCTGGGTGGATTTTATTGTTTTAACAATGAATAGTTCAAGTCACTGTGCAGTGGCAGGATGTTAGAGTGCAGGACTCCAATTGTTTTAACTGAGACAATGAGTTAGAGAAAGTAAAACTGACAGGAATACTGCGCAAGAGCAAAAGCAAATGAGACCATGTCTTACTTTAAGGAGTTCTCCCACAGGTTTGTCCGGATCGTTGAGAACCCCAAGAGAACTGGCCCTCTTCATGCTTCTTTCAAAAGAGCCACATGCAAGCAAACTGTCAGTCAAATTAACGGGCAAGTGGGAAGGAAGTGTATGTGGAGGCTGCTTTTGGCTGTGAAGTGTGTTAACCATTTTAATTAAAATAACTTGTTAGTCACTGTTTAGACAAAATAAAAACAAAACAATATAAATACATGCAGGGATGTATATAAGCTTGACACCGTGACACTCTGTTACAAACCATGTTTAGATATTTTCAGGATATTTTGCACTAAATATAAGGATTGTTGATTTAAGAGTTTTATTTTATTCAATAAAACAGGTCATTTCGGTCCTTAAATCTGATTAACTGAGCTGCTTGTCTAGCCGTGAAATTATTCACAAAAACCCACACCTCTGACCGCTTCACATTCATATAAATGCGTGATATAAAAATATATTGTTCTCCCGAACTGTCTCATTAACTGTATTCTCTAATTTGGACACTGGATGGCAGTATTTGATTGTTAAAGAAATCGGAAATCTTTTACTTGCGTCAGGGTTTATTTAAATAAAGGGACTGGATTATGCGCAGATGAGTTTATCAGCAATTTTGTTTATAGTCAACCCATTTATAAATCAAACTTTGTTTTTCTTATTATAGTGTGTTGGTAACTGTTTTATAAAAGCAATTAGGGACTCGAGGTTGTGCATCATTGTGAAGAAACCACGGGAAGATGTGTAACGGCACTCTGCTTTCGCATAGTGCCTAATAACACCTCTTTTCACAACAATGCACGCCCTCTTGTGACTTATTCCTTTTTTAGTAACAAAGGTACAAAGACACGATTGTTTTTTTTGCAAAGTTAAATGAGTTTTCTCCCATTATATGAAATCTTGTAAAACAGGTGAACTTATATATAATAATTTTTGATTTTCTTGATGCAACAATCCCAATTGTTTGTACACTGTACACCCCCTGCTCTGTACAGTGGCTTATTTGTACTAAATCCCAAGGCTTACATAATTAGCTAAAATTAATAATATTTTATTTATTCCATGTCCAAACCTGATAACAAAAATGTCAATTTTAAAATGTAAATGTATTTGATTATATTAAAAAAAATCATATAAATTACACATAAACCCAGGAAGTCTAATTATAAAAAAGCATAAAAGAGGAATCTAGTAATATGCCCAAATTATTTGTAAATAATTTGACAATTTATTTTCAATCCATGTTTCACTTTTTCATGTTACTCAGGTTGTCTACGAACTTTTAAGCAGTAAACAAGCCTTCGTTTAACATTCCATTAAACATTGAACAGTCCATTCCATAAGCAATAGGACCGAGTGACAAATTTGTATTGTATTTAAATCTATAAATTTTATTTTTAAAAGTTTATACCTGATGCAAAGTAAATTTAATTGAAATTCTATGAAGTAACTTAATCAATTGCCAGGTCTCCAAAATGGTCAATTTTTTCTTACTTATCTTCACCATGAGTGCTAAAGATAATATAGGTGTATCTGTATAGTTTGTATTTTTTTTTTTTTACTTTTTGGATACATGTAAATAACTGGACCAGTAAGTATGTGACTTAATTTTAAAAACTATAGATTTTTTCCTAAAGATCAGTCACTGACACCAACTGCACCACTAAAGTACACAGCTCAAAAAAATAAGGGAACACTAAAATACCTAGATTTCAATGAATAAAATATTTCATTTGAAAATCTTTGTTTAGTAGATAGTGGAATGCGTTGAGAACAAAATGCCATAAAATTGATTAAAATGTAAATTAATATTATTATCCCATGGAGGTCTGGATTTTAATCTCAAAATCAAAGTACAAAATTAAATGACAGTCTGTTCCAACTTTAGTGGAAATTCCTCAAGACAAGTTAAAATGAGGCTCAGTAGTGTGTGTGGCCTCCACGTGCCTGTATG
>JAOUQT010328356.1:0-13610 GCA_025769995.1 Xyliphius kryptos
TTTCCTTGCCACCGTTACTCATCTGGGATAAAAAACATTTTTTGTAAAGCTGCTTTGGGACAATGCTTATTGTTAAAAGCGCTTTATAAATAAAATTTAATTGAATTGAATTGAACAAGCAGTGGTAAAATTCAATAAATAGTGCACACACATGCCTCAGTGCTGACTTGTATCAAAATCTTGTTGACAATGAAGATGAGGTTAAGAAGAAAACAAGTGAATAAGCCAATTCAGTTGGATCCCAATTGAGTTCAAGCCCCGAAACATTGATACCAAGTGGAAGTTGACAACAGATTTGAAGAGAATTGAGGAACCACACACCAGATGAACTGTGACAACAAATGAAGGATGTCATTACGGAAAGTTTCCAAACACACAATTCAAAACAACTACAGCAAATGCAAGAACTGGATGTCCAGTGAAATTCAAAAAGATTTGCAACTACGTTGGACTCATTGTGTACTGACCTGAAAGTAATTGCACATAAATGTAACAAAAGGCATGTATTCCAGATATTAAAGAAGTTCACTAAAACATTTCAACTGGGTCCAAATTACACAAGGATTATTTAATTTGATGCCTGCAACACTTTCCAAAGGTTTGGAAAAGTTAAGAAATTTTTCTATACGCTGGGTGTCCACATCCTTGCTGTTATGTCTGCTGCTATAAAGCTGCTTTGCAACAATGCTCCATTGTAAAAAGTCAGTTTCTTTCACCTAATCCATAAGGGGACACAGATGTAAAGCATTTCAAAAAGAAAATGTTATACTAATCTAAATATTAGGTTATTGACTGGAATAATAAATCCAAAATGTTTATCACTGAATCATTATCAATTGTGACACCTGCTGTACAAAGGAATATATATCAGACAAAATTAATCCTGAGTCAGAATATTTTTAAATGTATAAGTAAAAAAAAAACTATTTTTGTCACTCTGTCTCAGTGAATATAAAAGTGTGTGTTTGCATGGAATTAATATTAGTTGTATTAGTCGTGACGGTGAACATATATAAATAAATAAACATATACATCTATAATGTACACTGACAATAAATGCAAGAGTGCTTTAAAACTGGGAGCACAAGAGTGCTCACGAACTGGCAGTGCAAATGTGTTTCAAAGACATGCATGATAGGTTAATTGGTGTCTCAAAATTGCCCATTAGTGTGTGAATGTGTAATTTTGTGTTTGTGCACCCTATGATCGATTGGCACTCTGTCTTGGGTTGTTCCTGCCCTCACGCCCTGAGTTGCCATGTGGGCACCTTCTTCCCCATGACCCTAAACTAGGATTAAGCAGGTAGAGAACATGAATGAAAAATTGCACTATACTTATTTGTGTTTCACTGAACAGATGGGTTAAATGTGGAGGTCCGATTCTGCTGTGTGCAAGAATAATGGCAAATAAATTATATTAACTTTACTTCACATTAAACGCTTTACAACAAAGAAATTCCTTTAAGCTCTCGGCCATTAGCTAGCTTCAAAGATGGTCAGGGTCGCGGCTTTATGTTGGAGCTGTGGCGTATCAGTCATTAAATTTAGTCCGAATTTCAGAGCGCTATTTAAATTCGATTTAAATATCAGACAAGTGCAGAATTAATCTTCACAAATTTAGAAGTTTGTGAATTACAAACATAGCATGAGCAAACACATTTTTGCAAGAACAAGGCCTAAACTTATACAGGTCTTTGGGGAGTGCTTTTTTCTATTCCTTTATTTCCCTTTCAGTCTTTTCACTCTCCTCTTTTTCTCTTGCCAGAGATGAACTTATGAGGATATTTGATCCCTGGGGAATACCGGTGGAATGGAGAACATCAAGGAACACGTTAAAAGTGTTAAATATTACAAAATATGTTTTAGATTTGAGATTTGTCACTGTAGGCACATTTTCCTTTGATTACAGCTGTGTCCATAATCCATATTAAGGCAAGAACTACTCAAATAAGTAAAGAAAAATTACAGTCCATCATTACTTTATGAAAGGAAGGTCAGTCAATGACAAGAACTTTAAAAGTATCCTCATGTGTAGTCACAAAGGCCATCAAAGGTTATCATGAAACTGGCTCTCATATTGACCATGCCAGGAAGAGTTACCTTTTAAGGAGCTACGTCTAAGGAATAACAAGAGGAAGAGAATGGCTTGGACCAAGGAACAAAAGAAATCGACACCAGACCAGTGGAATCCAGTTGAGTCCATATTAGAATTTTTTGGTTCCAAACATCATTTTCATTTTAGTTAGACGCAGAAAAGGTGAGCAGTGGGTTCCTACCTGTGTCTTTCCCACTGTAAATGTGATGTTATCATGTGCTTTGCTGGTGATTTATTTAAATTCCAAGTCACATTTAACCAGTGTGGCAATCACAGCATTCTGCACAACCTGCATTTTCCATCACATCAATGTTTCAATGTTGTGTTTCCAGCTCTCAGTAGGATTTCCAAATTGTTCAGGCATGTGCCTGACTCAGTGAAATTCAGGTGGCCCAAATGTGAGTTTGGAATTTTTCGATCATACCCTGAGGTTATCAAGTTTTTAAGTGTTTTTAATGTCATAGACATTGAGAAAAGTCTAACTCTTTTACTTTACTTAATCATGGAGTTGGATTAGGAGGGGGTCATCAGGCTGTGGTTCTGTTCAACTCTAAAGATTAAGGTTAGGTGTCAAGACTGTGTTTATGATAATTCCAATTGGTTTGGCTTAATTCATATTCTAATCTAACTTGTTCAAGATCGGACTTTGCTTGCTCTTGTTTTGCTCCACCTCCATGTCTTTGATTCTAGGCCGAGCATGCTCAAGTAATTCAATGGCTGTTATTATCTGATGTTCTTTATCAGATAAAACTGCACCAACCTCAAATTCTAGTGCATCAGTCTGCATGTGGAGTATCTACTTGCCTTTCCTATCTTTCCTATCAACTCACCCTAGACTAGACTGATCACTGGTTTAGTATTGTGCAAGCTCTGGATATGTTTTCTAGGCCTTTAAGTAATTTAGAGTAAGCAATTTTGTAATTTACCTTAAAGCGGTCTCTTGTGGGTATTCTGTGGGTAATAACACCAGCCATGTTATGGAATGCTAAAACATGGAAATGTGATTTAATTTCTATCAAAATAACGATTTGCTGTCACTGGTAAATTTATTTATTCATTTATTATTTACCCATTTATTTATTGTTTGTTTGATTGTTTGTTTGTTTAATGTCATCTTCAGCACCAGTGGCCATTTTAATGACAGGAACAAAGTCATACTCATACGCAAGTTTTATCTTATACACAAAGACACATACTATACACAAGTAAATTACAGTTTAGCATTATTAATTAACCTAACATGCATTTCATTGGACTGTGGGAGGAAACAGGAAACCCTGGAGTAAACCCACACAAACACAGGGAGAACATGCAAATTCCACACAGAAATTTCTCAGGTTGCAGCCACCCGGGAACTGGTAAATCACGTACTGAATACCAGTTTAGTAATATCGTTAGAGTTCTTGTTTTTCAATTTGGGCTACATGTGGGGCAGTCGTAGGCTTGTGGTTAAGGAAACAACCGGAATGTCCCTGGTTCAATTCTAAGTACCGACAAGTCATGGCTGAAGTGCCCTTGGGCAAGGCACCTAACCCCCAGTTGCTCCCTGGGCGCTGTGCTGGCTGCTCACTGCTCCGGGCACGTGTGCTCACTTCACCTGTGTGTGTGTATTTGTGTGTTTCACTGCACGGATGGGTTAAATGCAGAGGACCAATTCTGCTGTGTGCAAACATAGTGGCAAAATGTATCACTTTCACTTTCATCTACTTATAAGCTGAGTTTGTGAAGGGTTCGGTCAAAATTTTTTTAAAGCCTAATAAGACATTACTATTTAACTTGAACTCAGTGATCACCAATTTCCATATTCTGTAAGTGTGTAATTACTACTTATTAAATGTCAATGGATTAATAACATATACTACAGCATGGCTCTCAGTTAAAGGCATTGCAAAGGTATAGAACAACATTTCTTGGTTCACTTAAAATATTTAGTCAAAATTGAATATTTTATCTAAAATTGAATGAAAAATAAAATAAATGATTGATCTAGTAAAGGTTTATTGAAATGTATTTTGATTTTAATATTGGTAAAACATTATTATTTGGACATGGAGCTGAGATTAAAGACGCTGATTACAGATTTGGTCTTTTCTTAAGGAAGTTCAGAGTAGTTTGATTACTTACAATAAAATCCCAAAATAGTGAAGAATATCTTCGCAAAGAGAAAAAGGCATATTCTACCCTCTTTGGCAAGTTGCCCTGTCTACAAAACAAACCAGTGAACTTCCAATTATACACCAAGTCGACCACCAGGGGGAGCCCACAGCTCACTCTTGTCTCATGATTCATCAAGTTATTAAAAAATATTATGATATAGATGTACAACGTGGCAAGATACAGAGGAAACAGGTATTTGGTAGAACAACTATAAACACTAAAAAGGGGAGTACAAAATAAAAATATATTATGTTTAAATAGAAGTGTGGGAATGTTAGACATAAGAAAATATTTTTTTTATTCTAGGATTTGATAAATTAAGAATTAAGGGACATTACTGAATTTTGTGAATGAAACATTGTTCTATGCAAAATATACTTAACAGAGAGTTCTTCCTTTTGGTTTTCCAACAATGATCCAAAAAATTCAAAGAATTTACAGTCTCATGAGAAAAATATATAGTCTGTGGTTTCAATATCATTCTCGCAGAATGTTCATTTGTTGTCTTCAATGTTGAAGTGTTATCGGAGTAATTCTTTAGATGGATTAATAACATTCATAATTTTGTAGTGAGTCTCTTGCTTTAGGAGGTAAAGGGAAGGTCAGGTACATTGTTCTGTTTGTTGATTGATTTTTTTCTGAAATTTATTTAAAATATGATTTTTATTTTGACAGTGGGTGAGCAATGTTACCTTACAGCAAGAAGGACCCGGGTTTGGTCCCGGGTTCTTTACAAACTGTCCTTTCCATCTGAGAAAGAAACAAAATATGTTTGCGTTTTAAATGGGGATGTAACCAAGAAGTGACAAAAAGAGAGCTCTTATACAAACCCAAAAATAAGGCAGGACTGAATGCGGTGGACATCAGCACCAAACTAAAAATAGCTTTTTGCAAAAATGTGACAAACGCAATACACAGAGAAGTAGACGGGATAGGACACAAAGACATGTGGACAAAAAAAGAGGCAAAGCGAGACAAAACATTCCATACTTCAAATTGTTATATGGAGACTTTATGGTAAAATATAAAAAGTTAAGCACTGATTGGTTAAACACGTCAAGCTAAACAATTTACAACACAACAATAGAAAAGAATATGGAAAACCTGTTCGATATAAAGGCCTGACAAAAAGACGAAGGGGCACAATGCACCAGAAACATCTATAATGAGCAATCAGGAAAGCTTAGAAATAATTAAATAATTAAAATAAGTTAAATTTTAAATATAAAATATAAATGAATGTAGGAAAATGTTTTGATTTGTTTAAAAACATTACTGAAAATTAAAATGACTGTATGTTATATATGTGGAATATTGTCTATGATTTTAATGAGATAAACAGATATCCCGATGAAATTATAAAAATTTCTACTGTATTTTATAAAGTGGATCAAACTATCTAGTAACCCTTAATTAGTAATTCATCACTTCCTGTTTCTCTGGGGTATAAATATGAAAGTGGCCTATTTATCTTACTCCTAAACATGGGAAAGACAAGAAAACACACTATTCAAGTAAGGCAGATGTGTGTAGACCTTTACAAATCAGGCAATGGCTACAAGAACTGTGACAAACAAACCTGGAAGAGGATGCACAACTTTGTGTGATGCAAAAGATGGTAAAAGAAATAAAAAGTTCTCCAAAGCACACTGTAAGAGAATTATATCAAATGATAAAATCTTGGGTTGATAACAACCATCAGGTGCTATTTACATGCCAACAAGCAGTTTGGAAGGCATGCTTGGAGAAAGCCTTTTCTGAGTTATACTCATAAGCGTACACGGGTGGAGTTTGCCAAGCGGTTACTGGGATTTTCGTGTGCTGGTCAGATGACACTAAGATGGGAACAAACACTCTAAGTGGGTCTCGCGTAACACCATGTTTGGGTACACAGAAAAAACCTCAAGCCCACTGTTAGATAAGGAGGAGAATCAGTGATGCTATGAGCCTGTTTCGCCTCTAAAAATCCTGGGAACCTTGTAAGATAGATAGCTAGATAGATAGATAGATAGATAGATAGATAGATAGATAGATAGATAGATAGATAGATAGATAGTTTTTCAGGAGGAAAAACTCTTAGAAAACCTGGTGGTCCTGCACCGCATACTCCTGAACCGTTTACCAGATGCCAGCAGGGAAAACAGTTCATAGTGAGGATGTGAGGGGTCATTGATGATGTTGCACGCTCGGGATAAGCAGCGCGCTGATGCGAGGGTCTGGATGATCGGAAGAAAAGTCCCTATGATTTTCTCCGCTGTCCTCACCACTCTCCTCTCCTCACATTTCTCCAGTCGAAGGCGTTACAGACACCACACCACATTCACGATTCACGTGTTCATGAACTAATATCAGGACATTTCTAATCAGAATCTGGTGGCCTCTGCCCCGTACAAAGTGCTAACACCAGGGGTGCCAATAATTGTGGCACACCTGATTTCATTCAAAATGTTTAATTCTTAATGTGTGTTTTTTCCCCACCAAATAAAGGCACTTGAATTGAAGCTTAGATTTTTGAATAAAATGCTAGGGTGACGGCTTATTAGTCGTTAACCCCCTTAGACAGGCCCCGGCACCAGCGTAAAACATTACGTAAGGAGGCTCTAGTAGTTTTCTCTTTTCCTGGTTTGTGCGCGTGTGAGTGTGTGTGTGAACGTGAGTGAGCGTGTGTGAACGTGTGTGAGCGTGCCTGCAGTTATCACACACACCGCGAGAACGGTCACGCGTACACAAAGTAAGTGTATAGAGAGTGATCAGGACAAATAAAGGCGACAGAGCCAGAAGATACATTTACAGATTAATTAAACAAGAGAGAGAGGGAGAGGGGTGTGTGTTTACCAGGAACTGGAACATCATGCTGCTGCTGGACGAGTCCGAATCTCTAACAGGTGCGTGACAATTTCCTGACCTGCGTTACACTCATTAATAACTCACTTTAAGCGGCGTTTCGTTCTGTATATTTATAAGCAAGACATTTCTGGAGTTATTTCACTGTCATACTAATTGTAGTGATTTTTCTACGCTCAACACAAGTAAACCACGTGCATGTTGGCATTGGGTTCTGCACGACCAGGGCGAGGAGCCTTTGTATAAACAGGAACGTTTCTTCTGGCAGTGGTGTAAGCCCTCGACTTCATGTGGATTAAACAGAAGAAAATGAAAGAATATTTTAAATAAGTAACATTTGGAGTCAAATACTTGTTGTCATTTCGTAATAGAACAGAAACTGAACAGAATCAGACGAAAAATGCTGTACTGTCTAGATCCAACTTTTTCTAGACAGGGATCTCTTTAACCACAGAATAAGGTCTTCAGGTCTATTTATTTTATATGACCTATATTAAAAAGCATGATGATATCTTGTGATGATGTCTAAAAACAGGCCCATGCTGACATCATTTATAAACCTATGCTCTAACTCTTGTTAATAAATGTATTTAATAATAATATGCAAAATGGTGAATCAGCATCATACTCTTGGGCACCTACGGCAAGTCTCATTGATGCTATTGTAGATTATTTGCTTATATTTTATATAAAGCGGAAAACAGTTCTGACGAGCCGCAAACATTTTATGTCGGAGGCTGCTGGCTGAACTATGTAATAACTATAAGAAACAATATAATATATAAATCTAATAATTATCTACTCTTGAAGGATTGAAAATCTTGCCATGTTTGAATATTTGGCTTGTTGCTTGTATTAGCAAATTAAGCAAACAAATCTGTAATATAATTATTAAAAAGATTATTTATACGACCAGGCCATCTGCCATTACCTGACCTATTAAAGTAATTACTTAATGTAATGTAGGGTTTCATTTGACAGTTGTTAAAATTTACTTCTGAATTTTATTTATTATAGATTTAATGTATATATATATATTTGATCATGTTTTTATTTAGAGCACATGCACTTAGTATTGTTCCCCTGCTTCACCATGGTAGAACTGCCTGAGCACGTAACAAATTACTGAACAGCTTGAAGCTGCTTTGTCCACTGTATCTATGCATTACCTGATAGGAAGAAAGAAATAAAAAAAAAGAGAAAGAAAGAAATATTAGAAAGAAAGAAAAAAAGACACAACATTTTGTGAAGGGGAAGTGAAAAACGTAGGCCACTGGTGCTAACAGAAGTAAGTGCCCGTAGTCCTTAATCCCTGAGAAAAAGTAGATAAAAAAAAAATAGAAAAAACAAAAACACGTTAATACATAATAGACTTGAAACAGCCAGCCAAGCAAGCAAACACGCATGACAACGCACACAATGAACATGCACCGAACCCCATTCCTGCCACTAATTAATGTGAAAATGGAATTCAGATCAATTCAATTTAATTTTAATTAATAAAAAAAATAATTTTTTATTTATTTTTTATTTATAAAGCACTTTTAACAATGGGTATTGTTCCAAAGCAGCTTTACAGAAAGCGTTTTATCCCAGGTAAGCAAGCCACTAGCGACAGCGACGGTGGCAAGGAAAAACTCCCTAAGTAAGGAAGAAACCATGAGAGGATCCAGACTCATAAGGGAACCCATCCTCATTTGGGTGATGTGATGCAATCTGTATATATCTATTATTTAATTGTATAACTAGCAATAATATATATATAACATTAATATAACAATACTAATACGTATAACATTAATATATCATATATACAAAACATACATCTAATACATACCTCTGCAATATATAGCATTAATATAACAATAATAATACAATATATACATAATATGTACATATATAACATACATCTAATACATAATTCTAGCTAACAATAATATATAACATTAATATAACAATAATATATAACATTAAGAATAATAATAATCAAAGTGAATGGGCATTCGGAGGAAATCCGGCGGGTGCAAGGTCGCTGACATCTCCTGGTTTCTTTGCCGTATTAGGTGTAGCTCATCCGAAGAAATGGAGAAATAAAGAAACGGAAAAAGAATAAAGAGGTTTGACACAATCAGCTATCTAATGGACAATTCAAACTTGCTGTAGTCCTCATAATACGAGGTATTAGCAAATAGCTTGCACCTTTTGATCTTTTGCACTTGGTGGAGCATAAGAAACTAGAAGGTCACTGTGGCGCATGACCGTTAACTGATTTGTAAGTAAGCAAAAGTATTTTATAATCAATGCGAAATTTGACCGGTAGCCAGTGCAGTGTGGATAAGACAAGGGTGATGTGCTCATATTTCCTGGTTCTAGTAAGGATTCTGGCCGCTGCATTCTGGACTAACTATAGTTTGTTCATGCAGCTTCTGGAACAACCAGACAAAAGGGCATCACAATAATCCAAGTTTTACTGCATCAGTCAATGCTAGCATATTTCTAATCTTAGCAATGTTTCTAAGGTGAAAGAATGGTATCCTGGTGGTATTATCTACATAAGATTTGAAGAAAAGACTAGAATCAATAATTACACCATATTCTTTTAAATCTGTACATAGTGTAATTGAAAAACCATCCAGAGATAATAAAATATCAGAAACTTTACTTGTAGCTGCCTGTGGTCCTAATTTAAATGATTTAGGGACATATCCAGAACTGAGTAAGAAATTGATCATTTTTATGAGAGGTTGGATTATTACATTTTTGAGTAACGTTGTGGGTATGGGAGCCAATATAGATATTGTATATTTTGTTGATGAAACTAGTGAAATGAACTCTGTCTCTTGGAGTGGATTAAAGTATGATATTCTTTAGTCTAAGGCGAATATATTAACGTCTATATGATTTGGATTGCTAAGATTTACAGTATTGATTTTGTGCCTTATATTTTCAACTTTATCATTGAAACTGATGGTGGGAACGCTTCTGCAGTGGTATTCATCTTAGTTAATTTTGCAACGGTCTTAAATAAAAAGCGAGGATTATTTTTGTTTTCTTCTATTAGCGAGGAGTAATATTTTACTCTAGCAGCACTAAGAGCTTTCCTATAGTTTACGAGATTCTCCTTCCATGCTGTTTGATATACAACCAGGTTTTTCTGATGCCATTTACGCTCTAGTTTCCTGGTGGTCTCTTTTAGGGTCCGTATAAAAATATTATACCACGGTGCTAGTTTTTTCTCTTTAATTAATCTTCTTTTAATTGGGGCTATGCTATCCAGAGTACAACGAAGTATTGAATCTAGGTGCTCAGCTGCCTGATTAAGCTTAGTGGGGTTGGAGGGTGATACAATCGTAGTTAATAAATTTAGGAGTTTACTAAAAAAATTATATACAGTACTTGTTGTAAATGTGCATTTGAGCCTGTACTGGCATGAAATGCTACTATTTTGATACATATTCATTTTAAATGAGAAAAGATAATGGTCTGACTGTGGAAGTATAACTATATTGTCTATATTTAATCCTAATATTAATATTAAATCAAGTGTGTAACTGCCCTTATGAGTTGGTCCTGATACATTTTGGTTTATCCCCACAGAGAAAAGAATGGACCATAATAAATAATAATAAATTAATAATAATAAATAAATAATAATTAAATCTAATAAATAAACTCTTTGTATATTTCTATATTTCTTTAAATTTCTATATTTTGGTTTAGCCCCGGGAACAGACACTGTCTCAATATGATGAACCCTAAGTGAAGACTCTAAGCAGCTAGCAGACAGGCAGAATAGCCTGTTTGTCTTCTCCCTGGCCTTGGCTCTGGATTGTCACAGTTTAACTAGCCCTGTTTTAAGACTATGTCCTATGCTGCAGGATAAGAGAGCAGCACTTTCCCGAGCGGGATGGATACTGTCCCGCCCTAACAGGCCAGTCCTACCGTTGAAATGACTTTAATTATCTATGAAGCCTACATGATTTTCTGAGCACCACTTGGACATCCAGCAGTTTAGTGACTATAACCTGCTGTAAGTTACATCACCACGCAGTATTGGGAGGAGGCCAGAGCAGATTACTTCAGGGGCACATCATTCACAGATTTGCAATGGAGCATACATCCATGGAGGCCACACCCCAAGACAAACACCAATGCGCTGACATGCACATACAGTCAAGAAGAGACAGACACAAATAGACATATATTCACAGATAAACATGGTAAATAACAGATCCAGCACAACCCCCTAAAGGATCTTTATAGACTTTCTGTAAGATGTGGCTTTTTGTGTGGCATTCCCAAGGATTCTATGCAAGAGTGGCAATAAGGTGTATAACATGCTTAGGAACAGGCTTATACAACATTAGTAACATGGTTATATAAGTGTAGGCAGAGCACTTGTATTCATTGTGACCTGTTGACTCACTGGCCCAGTTCCTTGTCCTGGGGAAGCACATTTTAATTTTGTTTTTAGACCTTTTTCCAAAATAGAAAGACACAGTTGTCCATAAATGAATTAATAACCATAAAAACAAGCATGCATGTCCATAGGTGGCTGGCAGGTTGTTTGACAAGAAAGTTAAGATTTCTTTATTGAACTGTAGAATAATTTGTAACCACTTCCTTAGTAATCACACGTCTGTCTGTATTGTGAGGCAAGCAGGCAAAACAAAAAACATTCCCACATGTTAATTATTTTTGGGTCACACCCTTTGAAAACTTATAATATAAGTAGAATAGGACAATACTGGTATGTGCAACCCAGTGTTTTATATGTCAGAGCATTCGTTCCTTAGTTGTAAGAATAATAACAAAGTGGCATTTGTGCTGTACCTGTGTTGCTGTTGCTTCAGTTACATAAGTTTCCCTGCTTCTTAAATGTAGCCCCATGTCAGTGCACTGTGTGTGTGTGCTTGTGCATGCTTGTCAGCAGGGTTTTACAATAAGCTCAAATGTAGTTACTAACCCTCAGAACACTTGTTTAAAAATATATTTTGTGTATTGTCATATATTCCCACACCACAGTTAATTACTGCAGTTATCATACTCTGTGGAGTTGCCTTCCTGTTTAAATGTTAGAAAATAACTATAATGAGTGTCTAGCACCAAATAAGGTCACATTATAGCTTTATTTCCTTTATTTTCCTTTACACTTTGGAATTTAAAAGAAGTGTTCAGGGTTTCAAGGCACTAATTCATGCTAATAAATGCATTTAAAAATATGCAAACTGTTAAACAGATGGCTTACTGATACTGATGAAGCAAAATCTAGTCTAATCCCATAGAATAACAAATGTACCACAAATTGATGAAAACATTCATTCTGCCTGTGACAGAAATAAGTGCATCACATCTTGCTGTCAGGTATTTTTTTATTTTGTTTACTATTTTACCTGTTACATGTATTTTTGTGTTTTTTTTATGGACACTCTGGGTTTTCTATGCTTTGGGACGCAATCCCTTTGTGTCAGGGGTCGCGGCTCGCCCATGGTCACTTGTTAAGTGATTTGTATTATTTTTACATGAATTCCATTTAGGGCACCTTGGTTCTGGTTGGTTTAGGGCACAGCCTTTCTGATAGGCTGATGCCTATTTTTGTTAATTTATTCTATATATAAACTTTGGGTTTTCCGATTACAGGCGCAGATGATTATTTGTATATATGTATCATTATATGTGTATTGTTGAAAGAGCATTGGGAAATGTGGCAAGTTGATGCTCTGTTTACTGATGTTTGAATGTTCTGATGTTATAGTTTATTATTACTGTTTTATACTCCAGTGTCTGGGCATTCACTGATTTTTTACCCTAAAGGTGAATGAAGTTTTGTGGGATCAAGACTCGTGGTGAAGGCCCCGTGTTCTCTCACACTTGCCACAATTTAAATATCAGATCATTCAATCATTTTTAATATAAAAAAGCTGCAGATTTTAGATCATTATGTTTTGAATTAGGGTTTAATGCTGATAATATTTGTCTCTCCTCTTGGGATGGCCCCTGGTTGGATTCTGGGCCCAGAATGTATTGGGGCTATCGGACAATAGGGGCCATTTTCTGACAATAGGGGCCATTTTCTGGGTCGTAGCTACTTCAGTTTCACATACTCAGCAGCAAAGTAACAGTAAGTGGGAAAATTAAAAAGATACACCCAACTAACTATATCTAAATTTTAAAAAGGGCATTACAATACAAAAGCAGTATATACAAGGTTTAGAATTAGATACATAACTTATTCAAACCCGATTCCAAAAAATTAGGACAAAGTACAAATTGTAAATAAACGGAATGTAATGATGTGTAAGTTTCAAAATTCCATATTTTATTCAGAATAGAATATAGATGACATACCAAATGTTTAAACTGAAAATAATGTATAATATAATGAAAAAAAAGGTGATTTTACCATGTTTAGCACTGTGAGACATCCCCTTTTCTCTTTTTCTACAACAGTCTGTAAATGTCTGGGGACTGAGGAGACAAGTTGCTTAAGTTGAGGGATAGGAATGTTAACCCAT
>JAOUQT010328366.1:0-13610 GCA_025769995.1 Xyliphius kryptos
CCATAATCTGGTCCCAAGGTAAAAAACAAAAAAATCTGGAGACTTTTTAAAATTTTTTTCAATAAGTACTGTGACTTAGTAGCATTAAATAAGTGACCTATATTGTTTGAGATAAGAAATAAGACAGAGTGGGTGACACGAAGGCCCTTTAGCAGGCATACATTACGCAAGTGTATTCAAGCCCTTTGATTGGCTAGTAGAGAATGTACCACTGCTGATATGCGGACATTTTTACAAATTTAAACTTATGGCAAAAATTAATTCATTCACTTTATCTTATTCCTCTACTAGGGTCACGGGAGGTTTCCATGCCCATCCAGGAGAGAAGATTTCAGGCGCTGGGAGGATACATCCAGGACAGGGTGCCAATCTATCGCTGGACACACACTAACAGAGACTATATGGGACAATTTAGAGCAGTAAATTTACCTTAAATATGTTTTTGAACACTGTGGGAGGAAACCGGAGAACCCGGAGGAAACCCATGCAGACACGGGGAGAACATGGAAACCTTACCCAAATTGGGTACCTTGTTTCCCAAGGTTTCTTCCTAAACATAACATCATTAAAGGGAGTTTTTTCTTGCCACTCTCACTTCGGCTTGCTCTTTGGGGGTTTAGGCTTTGGACTCTGTAAAGCTGCTTTGTAAAAACACACTGTTGTAAAAAGCGCTGTATAAATAAATTACTTGAACTTATTCTTTACTGAAGGCAGAGATGCACAGCCCACCACAGCTTTCTGGTATGACCAGCTTCATATGGCTCTCATGTATTAAATGTAGCTCATAATAAACATTACATTTTAAACACTATGTAAAATTGAATTGGATTGAAAATGCATAATCTCCCTTTAATTTTCCCTCAAAGTCCCCTGGAGGATTCTACAAATAGAGAATTTGCTGATTCCACACAGATCTGTGCTGCTGGTTATCATGGGGGATATTTTAAAGCACTAAAACGAATCATTTTACAATATCAGGGGAAGCCAAGAGCTATAAGTTCGCCCTAGTGATCCAGGCTCACTCGTTGACTGCACTGCAGTTAGACCTGATCATTCATTTGTCCCCTCTCCCCATGCTTAATAGATAGAACCTTTGAGTATAGTTAGATGCAGTACAAAAGGATAATAAGAACTACAACACAGCACACAATGGCATAAGAGAGTCTAAGAGTTCCCGAGAGGTAGGTATAGTATTAGTCTTTTTTCCTGAGGAAGTGGGGCTTTTTTCACCTCCACAGCCTAAAACCATTAAGTTCCCTCATTTCTGTAGCCACAACAGCACCCCTGAGCTACTCTAGAAGGAAAAAGGGTCTGAAAATGCCATTTAATGCTTGACACATGACATATCTGTGGCTGCACATCTCCCTGTAATAAGCAAAGCCAGGAAAAGAAGGCTCCATCATTACCAGGGCGTAATATAAGCAAAAGGGCCATGGCACTAAGTGAAAAGTAGGATAATCTTAGTCCATAGAATCAGCAAAGGCACACAGAGGACAGAGTGACCATGTATCCTCCACACAGTTGGAGGTGAAGAGACATGGATCAGCCCGCTGACCTTTATGGCTTTGCACTATCGCTTTATCCTGTTGGAACTTGCTGGACCCATGGCGCTTTAGATGGCCATCCTGTGTATCTCTTCTTGAGCTGCCATTAATCAGCTAACCTTCACCCCGCGATGCCATCCTTAAAGCCACATCACGGCTCGGACGTTGCTCAGTCGGGGTTTCCGAGCTCTGAAAGTGTGCGCCAGCAGAGAAGGTATTAAAAGTAAAAGACAGAAGTAAGAAAAATATATAAGGATGACGTAAGGGATTAAAGGTGGGAGTAAGTGCACAAGCAGGGGAAACGAGATCAAAGATGGTGGGATCGCCAAAGGGCAGCAGTATGAGGGCGAAAAGAAAAGAAGGATGGAATGAAGAGACATCAGATGAAAGATTGATGCTGGGAACTCATGGCGATTTAATATGGATTTGTCACTCTGTTCACAGATTAGGTGCAGAGCTGCTCTGATTGGCATTCAGTCAGCAGCTTCTGGCAGCATTGCTCTATTAGTGCAGAGAAACTTGTGCCACTGGAACAACAGTTGATCGGCTCGAGGTTGTTCCGAGGTTTTTGAGAGGTTAGGCCGTCCCCGTGGGGTCGTCTGGCAGGTGGCTTTTAATTTCTGTGATAATTTGCATATATTCAATCAAGTTCAGTAATTGGAAAAGGAGCAGAGAGCACAGAGATGCTGCTGATTTTGCCCTATTTAAAAAGAGATGAGTACAGCCGCTCAGACGATCTGATAGCACAGATAATCCTGACAATGACTGATGTGTCTAATCACCAAAAGTATCTCCACAATCAATTGTCCTTTCCTAATGGCATTTCTGAAAGTGCTTTCCAGTGTCACCTGAAAGAAACACCACGTAAACCTTGGCAATGTCATGGCAGTGATGTCAGGTTGGAAAAGCAGAAAACTCATCGGGAACGATTTTCCTTCCAATATTTCATTGCTGCTACCTAACCAGTTTGTTAGAATGAATACGTTGACGGCATCTGTTAGGTTGATGAGATTACCAACAAAAATACAATTTAATTAAATACATAATCTTACTTAAACATAAGGTTTTTCTATGATGCATTCTGCCCAGATTGGTAGCCCATTTTCATAGGAAGTTCTGATAAAACACTGGGACCCCCTGGACAGTTCGAAAGTATAATTGTACCGTGAAGTATGAAATAAAAAATGGGAAACCACTGAGCAAAAACCAATGTCATTATTAACACTAAAGTGAATGGACCCTCCAGACATACAGCTGTGTAATTGGCAGCAAGATTCTACAATGACAAAAGCCTGAAAACACCAGTGATAATTTCTTAATGGATTCTTATTACCATGGAGTTTTCTGGCAGGCGGTTTGGTTGGCTTGAGTCCTTGAAAGATCTTTAAGCCCCTCTAAATGCTAAAGACTTCAGTGCTACAGAGCATGATGATTATCAGATAGGGCCACATTTTGCCTACATTTGCTCTTGAATGAATATGAATACATTTGAACAGATGAGGATGGTAAAGACCTGAACTGAATAACAGATCTATTCTCTGAGATAATTTAGCATGTGGTTAAGAACATAGCTACAAGTTCTTGTGAACCACATCTGGGGAATTTAAAGTCTTGTTCTTTTGAATTGGATTCTAATATATATATTTTTAGAATAATTCTTCAAACTAATGTAGGTTTTCAGTAAAGTCTTAAAGAGAATTGTAGAAAATATCAGCAATTTCAGAGTGGCAATTTATGTTTCACCCCATTCCATTTCTGCTTGATGAACGATCATTCAAATTTACTGTAACAGTAATCTTAAAAAGATACGATCTGAACTCAGGGTTAAAAGTTGTCCAATGGAGTTCAGCAGGGGTAACATATCAGAGCTGGTCTTAAACCCCTTTCTTCCAATCAATAGTCCAGTACCTTAACCAACTACCAGCTTCCAACTACATATACCAGTATCTTATGACCTTTCCTTAAAACAAAATACCTCTGTACTAAAAACATAAGCAAATATGCACTTTTTAGCACAGGAAATAATGAAGACCCTTGTACACAGTTGTGTTCGTTCCCATGGCAATGGAGTGTGTGAGCGAAGTGGATTAAACACAGTCTTCAAGTCCATCAATAACAACCATCCATAACTGAGTACATGTGCGCGCACACAAAAGAACACACACTACATTGTGTACTTCAGCTTTTCTTTTTTAAAAGGAAGCACATTGAGACAACATTAGGAAAATTGTGGTACAGTGAGGCTGCATTCTAACAATCACAAAATCTTACTTAATCTTAACTTACAAAATAAAAAATCGTGGAGGATTGAACTTTGAAATTTAGGTTTAGGGTCATACACATTAGTAATTAAATACCAGATTTGTCAAACACAATTACTTCTGGCTCATTCCTTTGTATGTTTTAGGAGTTCTGTATTGGCTGTGCTTTTACTATATTGTTTATAAAAAGGCAAACTTGTACTAGTGGTTTACTGAAAATAGTTCGAGCAATTAAATATTTTCAAACGAAAAAACTGTACAGCCACAACATTTAAACCAATAACATATGTTTATAGGCTCACTGGCTTACTTTATTGGGGATATACTGTTTTTTGGACCTTATTGCCCAATTTAGTTACAGTTGGCATGTAAATAAACTAACATTTAGATAGAGTTCTAATAATATTTTCCCCACATTTCAAGACATGCTAACAGGTAAAAAAGCAGATAATCAATTGTCTGTCACTGGGGAAGTAAAAATATAGCACATACAAACATACACACAAGCTCAAAATTATTTTCAGTGCAGGTTAAATGAATCAAGACTTAGATCAACAGCCCACAAAAAGCTGAAAATGAATCTCCTTTGCCCCTTGATGGGAAACGGAGATAAGATAATATATGTATTGTCTGCAGATGTGATTAGAAAGGATGTTCTCTACATTTGCATAAATAGCACCTGGCCTTGACAGAATGAAAATCCTTGACCAGCATGTAACCTTGTGCTTTAGATTGCCTTTTAGTAAGCAGGTCTCTATAATTATCCTTTCATTTGAAAGCAGGATAGATTGAGCAGAGGGACAGTGAATACACGTTTGCTAATGTTTTTGTGTGGGCTGCAAGTGTCTGCTTGTTCAGCCATGTCCAGATGTAGTGTCTAAGCAGAACATTTATGATCGAATTTTAATTATGCCATGTGTCATGTGGACCCTGCCAGTGTTCTCTGTTGCAAAGGACACGAAGCCGTGTCATGAAATACAATGACAGAGAAAAAACATGCATATGACATTCAATCTGGGTTTATTTTCACATTAAAACTCAGATTATTGACGTGGATGTTTCAAATTCATAGTGGGATTTGCTCAAACAGCTCTCTTCCTTGCTTTCATTCTTATGTATTTCTTAATACATACACTATATTGCCAAATGTATTTGCATTGACTCACATTTTAAGTGACATCCCATTCCTAATCTATAGGGTTCAACATGACATCAGTCCACCCTTTGCAGCTAGATCAGCTTCAACTGTTCGGGGAAGGCTATCCACAAGGTTTAGGAGTGTGTTTATTGGAATTTTTGACTAATCTTCCAGAAGCTCATTTGTGAGGTCAAACACTGATGTTGGATAAGAAGGCCTGGCTCTCAGTCATCCCTCTAATTCATGCTAAAGATGTTCTATCGGGTTCAGGTCAGGACAGTGCAGGCCAGTCAAGTTTACCCAGAGCTTGAAGTTCAACCAGACTCTTTTATCCATGTCTTTATTGACCTTGCTTTGTGCACTGTTGCACAGTCATGTTGGAAGATGGAAGGAGTCAGCTCCAAAATGTTCCCACAAAGTTGGGAGCATGGAATTGTCTAAAATGTCTTGGTATGCTGAAGCATTCAGAGTTCCTGTCACTGAAACTAAGGTGCCAAGCCCAGCTCCTGAAAAACAACCCCAACACCATAAACCCCCACCCAACTTTACACTTGGCACAATGCAGTCAGACAAGTTACGTTCTCATGACAACTTCAAAACCCAGACTTGTCCATCAGATTGCCAGATGGAGAAGTGGGATTTGTCACACCAGAGAGCACGCCCTCACTTCTAGAGTCCAGTGGTGGTGTGTTTTACACCACTGCATCCGACACTTTGCATTGCACTGTGTTGTGTATGGTAAGCAGCTCGACCATGAAAACCTATTCCATGAAGCTCTCTGCGCAATGTTTAGGAGCTAATCTGAAGACCACATGAAGTTTAGAGTTCTGTAGTAATTGACTTTGCAAACGTCATTGGAAGGGATGGACGGACAGTTAAGCAAAATGCTATAAGCATTTAAGGTTCTTTTCTAAAACAGTTTATTGTGAATAGTGATTGAAGACACGAAGACATGAGTCATGATGTACAAAAAGTATAGTGGAGGAAAGATTTTGGCTCAGAGCCTTTACAGTCCTAAAGTAATAATATTTAAATGATCGAAATGGATTGCGTGTGCGTGGGCACAGGACACAAAGTAAATATTTTCCCCTTTTTTTTCCTCCCCTAATATAATAATATCAATGTCTTATTAAACAAACAGTGTCATTTGTAATTTAATTGAGCTAAATCAAAGTGAGTGATGCCGTTCTCCCTCAGTGCTGGGCATATCCACTCTGATATTTAAAGATTTTTTTTCAGGGATGTGACAAATCATTTTTGTTTTTTCATTCAGTTTTGTAATAAACAGAATTGTAAACCTCAGCACCTTTATTTTGTTACACTGACCATGTCTCTCTCGCTCATCTTTCTTATGCGCACAGGTACATAAACTCAACTTAACTGTTAATAACTGTTGCTACAATTATTATTGCTAGACATAAAAGAATGACAAAGATTCAAGCATAACAGCAATACCTGCTATTTATATATAGTCATAATATCTGCTACACCAAAAAAATATATATATATATCAAAAAAATAAATAAAATACCTCTTGAGAATGTAATTAGCAAAAATTGCTTATGTAAATCACATTTCTTGACAGCCTGCATGATATTTTAGCTACTGATTCTAATGATTATAATACTTGACAAATTGCCATGACTGCCAATGACAGAATGACAGTCGACATGTCAAAGCAGTCGAAATCAGTTACGTGATAGAAGATTTATAGAAGGTTATATTGTCATGGTGATCTGAGAATAAAAAGGTGGTCTGTCATTTATACAAAAAGTGGGTTCTTGTCCATGGTGCTGAAACCAAGCTCACCTCAAATAACAATTTTATAATTCACATTTTTAATATATAAATAACAGATCTATATGAATTAATTGAGAAAACACTTGACCAAATTAACCTGATGTTAGTCCTTGAAGCATACGCTTTAAAACGGATCCCTTAGATAATGGCTTTGAAGAAGTAGAATCCAGTTTGAATTTTTACTGCTATTACTTTAACACCGCCCTGATAGTTATAATTATATTATTAATTAATGTAGCACCTCTTGTATATTGTTTTATTGAAAACATTTAGATTTGTGGGTTACTTAATGAAAAATACACATTTCTCTATGAATAAAACACTTTGGAATGTCTACAGATCACAATTTTGGGTGCTTATATGATGTCTCCTTAGTTGGTCCGATCTTTTTCTATGAATGGGAATACTTTTCTGCAGGCTCTAAACAATTTTGGATTGTGTATTTTGAACATTTTGCCATTTATTCAATACAATATTTGTGAAATTTGACAAAAGAGCCCAGCTCACAATCTAGATAAAGATTAATTCCAGATGAAGTGTTTTAGGGTTCTTCAAATTATTTCACAACTAATTTGTCCAATCTTGTATTTATGGACCATGCTTTGTGCAGTGGGGCTCAAAAAAGAGGCCGTTCCAAGACTGTTTACCTAGACCTGTTAAAATAAGTAAGAATAAAACAATTGAGGTTCATGATAAATACAGATGTCTTAAAACCGGTCAACATCAGTCTGTAATGTGACACCATGTTATTGTAAATACTTATACCAGTCATTTTATAAAATTGACTGTACTACTTATGGTTTCAAACTGGTTTTATTTTTCTTTTTTTTTTTTTTTTTATAAAAAAAAATATCATTTTTAATTTTAACAGATGGTTGTTCTGTTGCTTTTAGTCCATTCTCTGTTGGAACGATCTCCATTTTAAGAGAATGTAAAGGCACACAAGGAGACATCCAAACATCCATTTCCATGTAGTGTTTAGAAGCAATAGAACTTTGGGTGAGTAATTAGTAAATTGCAATATTGATAAGCTACAACTTAGGTAATGCAAGTTTTGTATTTATTTACTTTATTTATTTTTTGGCTTTTTGATACCATGTTTAAATGTATGCGTTTTCCATCTTTAAAAACGGTCCTAAGCCTTATTTCTCTTCTTGCTCCATTGTCCATTTTCTCCACTTACCATATAAATGGACTTTGTTTTACAATTACAGATGGTAGTACTTTTTTTCGTTAGCGCCCAATCTTTGCTATTGATCAGGACCATCACAGACCAGGTCTAATTTGCGTGGTGTATTGTTTACGGTCAGTTCTACTGTGACACTGCCTGGATCGGAATAATGTATCAACCAAATAATACCTGTGGTGGTACTATTGAGCATTAGAGAACAAAGTAGAAGACGACTAACAGTATGTACTACAGCCTGTCAGAATAAAGCAACAAAGTCCAATTTTACTGTTTGTGAAACTAATAAAATGGACAAAACTTGGCAAAAAACTACGGGTCTAAACTTTTGACTGATAATGTTTGTCATATATACTGTATGCAGTATATTTACTCGCATATAAACAGTGATAAACTTGAAACGAACCATCAAGTGTAGGAAAGTGCATGGTAGTTATAGAATGTTTGAATTTTATTTTTTTCCAGGTAAACTGGGCCAACCATTATAATAAGGCCTGTGATCTGAAATGCTAAGAAATGTACATGGCAATGCGGCGTCACAACATCGCGCAATGCTTTAACTGCCTTTTTTTTTCTGAATAAAAGGTTACAGGATTCGTGATTTTTTTAATTTCCGCCTCACAGATTTTGAGATTTCTCAACATTTGTCAAAGTACATTTCTGATCTCACTGCTTTCAGTTTGATGAAATTGGATGAAAAGGTCAAATGTACAAATAAATTAATGAGGCATGAGTCCTTTCAAATCTGTGGCCCAGCGTTGGAAATAGACCTTGGATTGTCTCCTGCGATGTCTGTGTTCTCATACTATCTAATTGCACTTTAATTACACGATAGTCAGGCATGACTCAGAAACATTGTCCATCAGATCAGCTGTAGCATCTTTGCTATGCTGTCTTTCACAAAAACCTCTGGGTAGAAACTCCAAGAGCTTTGTGCCATTGTAGAGCCAATGAAAAACTTTTGAAGGACAGCTCTCCGACCACTTCTATCAACTATTCGATCTGGTAATTGAGAATGCAGACAAGGCTTGGAGGACAGCTTGTGTTCCTTTCACATGTGCCAGCAGGGTGGAGAAGAGCTGTGTCAGATTCAGATGCTGTGCTAGACACGCACCGTTCGGCTGTAATTAGAAGGATGGCACATTTTGCCCCATGCCCCCAAGGCATTTCTCAGGGCACAGCTGGGCCTGCTGAGAGGTCACGACAGGGGGACGTCCTGCTCCAGCCTGGCATGGGGACACGGAGAGAAAAGAGGGGGTAAAAGTCACACTGCTGAAAGCACATGACCAGCTCAGCTGCCCTCCATATGGGAAGTAGACGATGGCACTGGAACGAGGAATATTTGTCAAACTGGCCCCTTGAGTATAACTGCTCAATGCAAGAATCCTTAAATCTTAGTTTTCTTGCCCAAAGTAATCAGCAATCCAAATTACCAATTATTTAATGTTGCATAATTAAGCTAAATTAGATAATTTGTAAGACCAGGACATTTACCTGTTAATGGCTCTTTTTTTATAATCAAGCAATTTCCTACAGATAAAAATTCAGATTTATATTAGAGATGAAATAATTTACTCATATCTTCAGCTTATTCCTTTACAAGGGTAATGGAGGGTTCCCCATCAAGAGGAGAATGATTCAGGCACGGGGCAGAATCCAGGAAAAGGCACATACTGTGTAGGGGCAATTCAGATAGAGACACTTGAAATCCATGTTTTTGGACTGGTTGGAAGAAACTGGGTAACATGGAAACGCCACCCAGATTGGGATTCAAATCTGGCTCTTCAGTGTCAAGAGGCAGACAGGCACACACAACTCCACAGTGCTGCCCGCAATACCATCCTTTACCACTAAACCATTTTGAGCCTGTTCAAGAATAAATTCAGTAAATATAACCCAACTAAAAAAAATACCAAATTGGACTAAACATAGAATATATGCATTTATTTTTTTTACATATAACATTCAAAACCACTGTCAAAGACAACTGAATTCCCACAAACCTGACCTAAATCCACCCACAAATGCCACTGGTACACATTTCTAGTCTTAAATATTTCTTTTCAGCACCAGTATAACCACCTAGAATTGTTTTAGGGTCATCTGCAAAAAACGTATTAAACAAATCTATGCATACTGAAGTCAGGCCAGACTAAGAAATATAATGCATACATATGTAATAGTACTTTCACGAATGCAATGGGGACAGTCACAGGGTTGAAATGTTCAGCATTCATTATTACACTGAGACATATTCAGATTTATTTAAACTGAAAACGCAGAAAAACTGGTCAAATCCCCTCCCCAAAATTTGTCCAACATGTGAGCATAAATTTGCATATGTTAAATAGTAAATATAGTCTATGGGGAAAGGAATGTGGCAGTCAAGTAAGGAGGTGCTCATTATTTGTAAGAGTGTAAATGTACTAAATGTTCCTGGAAACATGGGCAAGAGTGAGAAGGAGCTAAGAAACAAATGGCTGCAAGGGAAATGGATGCCTAAGTGTTTCAGAGAGCAGCAATCTGAAAAGCCTTGCATTAAGGACAGCTTATATTGAGAGCAAAGAGCCTCTTTGATGTTGCAGAAGTAATGCATCACCCAGCCCCTCACATCAAAAGCTTTGTTAAAATGTATGACATGCACAGCTAAAAAAAAATAATAACTTATGAACTAAAAAATAAAGATCAAATGATTTGACATGACTTCACTTCAAAGGCTTAACTTCAGATGTATAAAAAAAACATTGAATTTCCAATCCACATTACGTGTAAGTGATGAGCTGCTAAAGGGCAACTGGACTGATATGGGAACTTGTAAGCATACCAGTAAAATAAAGGTTTAGTCCTACTTTGTTGCGCAATCTAACAATTTAACACAGGAGTAGGTAAAACGCATTTCTACCCCACATTCTCAGTACATTGTGACATTTTGCAATCAGATTGGCTTCTGTTTACTGCTGAGTTTGAGTAAAATCAATGCACATGCGAAGTAGCATCTTTTTTTTTTTTTTTTTTTGGAATTTTGCTCTTTAGTAAACCAGCATGCATATTTTCTTCACACAATATCTGTGTTTACTATCCTTCTCCCACCTCCTCACTATTGACATTTATTATTGAAATAAGAATTTAGATTTTTTAAAATTCAAAATCTAAGGGTGATTATCTTAGTAGCCTTTAGTAGCTTGTCCATTGCAATAAGTGATTATATTTTATGGGTCTTCTGTATGAAAATGGTGTTATTTGTATTTTAATACCAATTACTGTAGGTCTACACATTACAGCTCTGATATAAAAACTTGCTCAAATTTAACATATTTATGAAGAATTATTCCCCTATGGTAATGTGTGTTATTTTTGATTATTACTACAATAATTTAAAAAAATATAGAAAAAAAAACATGCAGGAGAAAACGAGCAGTAGATATTAAGTGTTTTCAATTGCTAAAGCTGTTAACAGTAGGTCAATTTTGTTCCTCCTATTATTAAAAATAATAATAAATCAGAAATGTAGAAAGTCAAATAGAACCACCCAGTTTAAATTTAATTACATTTTTTGCAAAGGATCAAAAAAAAAAAAAAAAAAAACCCTTCATAAAGAATTTGACAATTTTTTAATCATAATTGATAAAAAAATTATGAGCAAATAAAAGGGTCATAACCAGTATTTTAAACAACAGAAAATGGGTCAAATTGCACAACATTATGGGATGGTTAAATAAAAGACACAAATGTAGGAATAGTATACATAAATAAAAATACAACATAAGGAATTAGCTATGATATTGGCAAAGCCACACCTATTTAGTTTTAGAAAACCTAATTTCTTTAATGTTTATTTAAATAGTAAAGAGCTTGTAGAGGAATTACAGGCTGTCATCATAAGGAATCAGCCAGATGTCAATTGTAACTGAAGAAATACTGTAAAGGTGAAGCATAAAGCCAAACTGAATGTCACCCAGTCTCTTACGTAAATTATATATGGCATTGAGATGAGGATAAGTAGGGCAGTGTTCTGGCTCAGCTGTAGATGTCTTGTGGTCCTTTGGGGAAGAAGGACACAAGCCTGGGGCACACAGCTGGGATGGGATTGGATGGGCTGATGACCCAGTGGAAGAAAAGGGTGCAGGACGGGCTCTAATCTCCCGGTAGGAAAGCAGTCTAGGTAGATAGATGGCGCATGAATTATGGAGTAAGTTAAAACTCTGAGAGGAGTCGGGAGAAGGGTGGGAAATGCTAACTTGGAGCATGATGGGGTCTTGGTGTGGAGCCAGCAGTCATATTGGGGCAGGAGAATATCCAACGTGGATTACCATAAAGAATGCTTCGTTAAACAAACTAATGCAGTCATTTCTTTGATTTGCTTTAAAAGAAAACATTCTTTACCCTGCAGTGAAGCAATAAAACCTGATTAAGGGTTTTTAAAATCAAGTGATGCGATCCAAGTTGTAGTACAAATTAATAAACCATTTAAGACAAAAGCGTCCAAGAAAATATAACCATATCAGCTAAGTGCTTAGAAAATAACATTGTTACTTGTTCTCATACTTAAGTACATTTTTCATTCTTTTTAACTTTAGAGCAAAAATTCATCACCGCATTTTTAGCATTACCTTCCCTTTATAATATTTAGAGTTAAATAATGTAATTTACATCCTTGTCTTAACAAATACTTCAGAAAATACATAATGAGAAACCAAAACAAAATGTAAAGCAATCCAGCTCAAATCTTTTAATGTTTGTACTAATGACTGTGCTACCCCAGTATATGATGTAAAGTGTATTTAAAGAAGCAACATTAACACCACTTTGAACATATTGGCAAATTATTAAAGCAAAAACTACTTAGCCTGTACTAGCTCTCTTTTTTATGGGAGTGCTTTGGGTGTAAGATGCAATAAACCAATAAGCATGACACTTGTACATTTTAAGAGCCAGGTGTGGTCTGAATTTTGGTGCAAGATGGTTTGGGAAAGCTATTTTTTTTTGCCCTTGACCCGCTTTTAAAAATATGAGGCTGGAGGGTTGGTTGAGAGGTCTCATATACATATCAAAAGCCAAAAGGAGGTGCCTTGTCTGCAGTATTTAAAGATCCCAGTTAAGGTGTTAATCTTTTTTAATGTCCTCCTATCATTATATACTAGGGACAAGGATCACGGTCGTACCCCATGCTCATCCAAGATAGAAATGTTTTGGGTGCTGGGCAGGTACATCTATGACAGGGCGCCAACTATCATTGGGTGCACTTTTGCAGAAACACTCATACACTATTTGGGGAATTTAGGTCAAACAATTCACCCTTAATCCATGTTTTTGGACTGAGGGAGGTAACCAGAGAACATGAAGAAAACTCATGCGACACATAGGGAACATGGAAATTGAACCTTAGAGGTGAGTTTGCTAACCATTAAGCAACAGAGCCAAACCATTTAATATCTGAACTAATATTCTAAAAAAGCAACTTTGATATCCAGGATCAATGTTTGACACACAACAGCAAAACGAAATATTATTTCCAACATCCACCCTTTAACCACAGTATATTATGTGTTTTACTGGCAGTCCCATCACTTCACTCCCATCCTACCCATGTAAGCATTTAAATGTATGATGACACACCGATTGATTCATAAAGTTTTGTGATTCGTAAAGCCTTCGGGCACCAAAAGTATGTTGGCACAGAC
>JAOUQT010328380.1:0-13608 GCA_025769995.1 Xyliphius kryptos
AATTTTTTTCATCTGAATTTTTTTCACTGAAAAGTGCTAATTTGAATCTGAATTTTGCGGAAAAATATTTCAATTTTTAAAATTCAGATTCAAATACTTATGTCAGCTTTTGAGCTCCATAGAAATCCATTATATTGAGGTTGAAATTACAGATATAAATGACCATATGCCTGCATTTCCTGCCAGTGAAAAGAATTTAGAGATATCTGAAAATGCAGTTCCCCAGACTTGCCTCCCTCTGGACGCTGCGCGTGATCCAGACGTCGGTGTGAATTCTGTGCATAGGTATGGTCTCAGCTCAAACAACCACTTTGAACTGGAAGTTAAATCTCGTGGAGAGGATAAAATTCACTTTTTGATTAAAAAAAAAAAAACTACTAGAAAGAGAACATAAACCCCAGCTCCATTCAATTCTGACAGCGTATGACGGAGGGAAGCCAGAAAGGTATGGATCAGTTAATATAAGTATAAGCGTTATTGATATAAATGATAACGCTCCAGTTTTTGATCATCAGGTTTACACAGTGACTGTAAAAGAAAATAGTTCAGTTGGTACTTCAGTAATAAAATTACACACCATTAATTACACAGATTTGGATGCGGATGCAAACGGCCAAATAGTGTATGCGTTTGATAAAACTTTAACAAGTAAGGCTTTCGAAAAGTTTGAAATCGATGCAAATACAGGAGAAATTACTGTAAAGGGTCTGACGATTTCGAGGAACAGAAGGTTTATGAAATAGATATTCAAGCGTCAGACAAAGGTCCGGTGGTTCTAACTGGCCGCTGCAGTGTACTTATTAAACTTAAGGATGTAAATGATAATAAACCGGACATTGAGGTGACCTCGTTGTCCATGGAGGTCCCAGAAAACACCAATCCAGGAGCAACCGTGGATCTTATTGGCTTGTCTGATAGAGATTTTGGTGAAAACGGCATTGCTATATGTAGCATTGTAGAAAATGTCCCTTTCGAATTAAAACCTTCTTTCCAAAAAAGCGTGTGCGCTTTGATCACCAAGGCTCAGTTAGATAGAGAACGCATGTCTGTTTACACCATACCGTTATATGCTCGGATAAAGGGGATGCACCTTTAACGTCACAGAAGACAATACAAATTAATGTAGCAGATATAAATGACAACAGTCTGGAATTTACTCAAAGTCAATATAATTTCTATATTTATGAAAACAACATCCCTGGGTCTGTCTTTTCCATCAGTGCACTGGATGACGATCAGAACGAAAATGCTCGAATAACCTACCACATATTAAGGACAGAAAGTACAGAGTCAAGCATCATCTCGTACCTAAACATAAATCCTGAAGACGGAAGTGCTAATGTGTTTAAAAGTTTTGAATTTGAAACAACGAAAAAAATCAAATTCCACGTAATGGCTACCGATTCCGGAACCCCTCCTCTGAGTACCAACGTCACCGTGAATTTGTTCATTCTGGATCAGAACGACAATACTCCAGTGATCTTATACCCACTCAGCGCCAACAGTTCGGCCAAACACGTCGAGGAGATTCCACGCGATATTAACGTGGGACATCTAGTGGTTAAAATAAGAGCCTACGACGCTGATATCGGATATAACGGCTGGCTATTGTTTTCGCTGATTGAAGTTAGTTACCACGGCCTTTTTGGATTGGATCGCTATACAGGACAGATAAGGACTCTTCGTTCATTCACAGAAACCGACTAAACTGAACATAACCTGGTAATACTGGTCAAGGACAATGGGAACATTTCACGTTCAGCTTCTGCAACAATCATTGTTAAAGTTGTGGAACCTAGAGAAGTATTTGCGTTATCCGATATTAAAACCTCAGTATAAAACTCAGAGGAAAGTGATATAACGTTTTATTTTATTATGACGTTGAGCTCGGTTTCAGTTCTTTTCCTCGTTAGTATAACTGTACTGATTGTAATGCAATGCTCCAAATCTACGACAGGTATACACAGGATACAACCTATGACGGAACATTGTGCCACAGCATTCAGTACCGCTCAGGAGATAAATGTTAGTGACTATATGTTAGTCGGACCCAGAATGAGTACTGGTTCCATAATGGTCTGTGGCCGTAATGGAAATACATTCGTTGTACCAGATTGCAGACAAAGAGAGGTGAGAAACGGAATGATACTGTATGTGTATATCCAAATATTTTGGTATAAGTACAACCATTTTATCTATTCCAATAAAACATTTTTTTATTTTACATTATAATTATTTTATTAGTAATAGTATTATTCTTATTGTTAGTATTTATGTTGGTATTAGTAGTAGCAATTTTATTGTTGTTGGTAATATTTTGTATTTATGATCACAAGCTATGCTATAAAATAAGAACTCGCAAGGTGTCAGTGCAAAACCACTATATTGCCTCTGTGAGGAAAAAAAAAACGTTTCACCGGTCGTATCACTTTGGCCATCGGTCTTCTTCTGTTAAACAGTCCTCGGTTTTTGTACACCGATTTATTATGTTTTCATATGCCGACCTGGCAAAAGTGAGGCATTAACACAGCATTATTGGAATATTAGAATATGGGACATAAGGGACCTGAGCCATGTTTGGAGCTTCCCGCACGGTTCGTCTTTGTGGTACTGTTGTTTAAAGGAGCTGTTTCATCACAGATACGATGGTCCGTTGCTGAGGAACAAAAGGATGGTACATTGGTTGGAAATTTCGCAAAGGAGTTTGGGATTGATCCAACAGTTTTGAGAGAGCGAGAATTTCGCATTTTATCCGCTTCCGGAGAATCAAGGTTTACAGTAAATCCCGATGATGGTGGGCTTTATGTAAACGGGAATATAGACAGGGAAGTGGTTTGTAAAGGAGGAAGCTCCTGTGTAGTTAACTTAAAAATAGCTCTTGAAAATCCTCTGGAGATTCACTATTTAACAATAGAAATTGTGGATATGAACGACAATTCTCCGTTATTTGTTGAAGAAAAACAATATTTAGAGATATGGGAGTCGTCATTACCCGGGGTGCGATTCCAGCTACGTGCGGCTCGCGACCCTGACAGCGGTATAAATTCGATACAGAACTATAAGTTGAGTCAAAACGACCATTTTCGTCTAGAAGTCAAAGATCGAGATGACAGTAAAATTCCTTTTTTGATCTTACAAAAGCAGTTGGACAGAGAGCTCATAGCTAAAGTTAAATTAATAATAACTGCAGTGGATGGTGGAAAACCACCAAGATCCGGAACTATGGAGATCATAATTAATGTCTTGGACATAAACGATAACGCACCTGTTTTTACCGCAGATTCGTATAACGTTGTGCTGGATGAAAACGTACCCACAGGCACAACAGTAATGCAAGTGATAGCCACAGATCCCGACGAAGGTTTAAATGGTGAAGTAGTATATTCGATTGGAAGCAGTATCAATAACAAATTTGGTAATTTATTCGAAATAACTCCGGTCACTGGTGAAATTATCGTTAAGGGTCTTTTAGATTTTGAAGTCAAAGATAAATATGAAATCGATATTCACGCGACTGACAAGGGACTTGTGCCAATGACCTCAGATAAAACTGTTACAATAAAAATTGCAGATGTGAATGATAATGCACCAGAAATAGATGTGACATCGTTTTCAAGCACTATACCAGAAGATTCCAGATCTGGTACAACAGTTGCTTTGATAAGTGTATCTGATTCAGACTCTGGAATAAACGGTAAGATTTCGTGCTCCGTGCTTGAAGCTGGTCCCTTTAAGTTAATTTCGTTACATGAAAATGTTTACTCATTGGTTACGGCAGCAGTGCTTGATAGGGAGATTCATTTTAAATACAATCTTATACTACTTGCTAAAGACAAAGGAGAACCGACGTTGTCCTCATTAAAAACTTTAACTGTACAAGTATCAGACGTGAACGATAATAATCCCGAGTTTTTATCTACTCCGTACATGTTTTATATATTGGAAAATAATGTACCAGGGAAGTCGTTATTTTCAGTGTCTGCTTTTGATCGCGACTCAAATGAAAACGCGATGATAACATATCATATGGGAACAGAAAACCATCAAAGAAACGCAGTTTTGGTTAATGTTAACTCTGACAATGGGGAAATTTATGCGTTAAAGAGTTTTGATTTTGAAAACACTAAGGCATTCCAGTTTTTCGTGATAGCCACAGATTCAGGAACTCCGTCACTGAGCACTAATGTCACAGTTAACGTGTTCATTCTGGATCAGAACGATAATGCTCCAGTTATCATATATCCAAGTAGTTTTAATGGTTCCGCTACCGGTCTGGAGGAAGTTCCTCAAAATGTAAACGCAGGATATTTGGTGACCAAACTCAGAGCTTATGATGCTGATATCGGATATAACGGCTGGCTATTGTTTTCACTGATTGAAACGACTGATCACAGTCTATTTGGGTTAGATCGATATACAGGACAGATACGAAGCCTAAGATTAATTACTGAAAAAGATGCGACCGAGCATAAACTGATAATACTTGTCAAAGACAACGGGAACATTTCACTTTCAGTCACAGCTACTGTAATTATCAAGGTTGTGGAGCCCAAAGAATCTTTCTTGGCCACGAATGGCAAAATAGTTGAAATGGAAGATGGAGACAACCGTGTTACATTTTATTTGATTATAACATTGGGATCAATTTCAGGACTATTTGTCATTAGTATCATCGTGCTAATTCTGATGCAGTGGAAAACTCCAGACAACTCAACGAAGTATTTACAAGACACGAATTACGACGGGACACTGTGCCACAGCATCCAATACAGATCAGGAGAAAAACAATACATGCTAGTTGGACCAAGAATGAGCATCGGTTCTACTACTTTTTCTGGTAGCAATGGGAATACGTTAGTGGTACAAGACTGCAGAAAAACATTTGAGGTAAGAACAAACAAAGTTATGCTAAAAAATGTCCTTTTGAAAAATCAATAAACCATTTAATCACCGGCCAATTTATCAGGTCACCTTGCCATAGAGATTCATTTTATAGTTCTACAATTACAGTGTACATAAAAGATTGGTTTACACAGCTACAGTTAAAGACTATAAACAATAAGACAAAAATATATACTGAGTTATATACTGTATGTAAACAAGCTAATATCTGTCTTTGTGGAATATAACGTGGTTAAAAGTTATAATTAAAATAAATGTAAACGCAAATGTTTTGTTTGTAGTGTGGGGTTAACTAATTACTCATAAGAAGAAATTAGATTCTATTAAATAGAGGATTTTTTTTTATTCCATATAATTGACTTGCAATGCTAGCTAAAATCACATGGTGTCAGTATAAAATAACTTTAGCCCTATATGCGTTTGGTTTGTTGGTGGACTACACAGACATCGGCACAAGCTGGTTGAACACCGCGAGTATTCATCCACAAGAAAATCTAATCGCTCAGATTACATTGTTAAATATACTTAAAAAAAAAAAAAAAAAAAAGAAAAAAAGAACCATAAAATTGCTACAAGCTACTGGAGTGTTTGTATTAAGGACTAAAACCTGGACTCATTTCAAACAAAATGGAACAAAGGACATGGACAATATGGCGATCGAATCTTGCGCTTTTATCACTACTCTTTCTTGGAGGAGCGATCGCACATCAAAGATATTCCATTCCTGAAGAGCAGAAGGATGGTACTGTGGTAGGAAATATCGCAAAGGACCTGGGTATTGATCAGAGGACATTAAAGGAGCGTAGCTTTCGTATTGTGACAACAGAGGAGTCTCATTTTAAGATAAACCATAACGACGGTGTTTTGTACGTTAACCGAAAAATAGACAGAGAGACTGTGTGTGAAAAAGGAACTACGTGTTTAATTAATTTAAAAATAGCGCTTGAAAACCCAATAGAGATGCATTATATTGGAATTGAAATTGTGGACGTTAACGATAATGCTCCGATTTTTCCGGAGAATGAAAAACATCTGGAAATTTCTGAAAGCGCTGTACCTGGTTCCCGTTTTCAACTACAAGCGGCTCGAGACCCAGACAGTGGGACAAATTCAGTACAAATGTATAAACTCAGTCATAGTGAATATTTTCGAATCGAGGTTAAAGATCGCGAATCGGATAGAAAAACACCTTTCTTAATTTTGCAAAAATCTTTAGATAGGGAATTAAGTTCTAACCATAAACTCATTCTTACTGCAGTGGATGGAGGAAAACCTCCGAAATCTGGCACTATGGAGATTATAGTAGATGTCCTGGATATAAATGACAACCCACCAGCTTTTTCGAAAGATTCTTATTCTGTAAAACTTACTGAAAATGCACCTTTAGGTACCACTGTAATACAGGTTCACGCAAGTGACTCAGATTACAGCATAAATGGTGAAGTGTTTTATATATTTGGTCATGATGTAGACAGCAGCGTTCACCATCTTTTTAATTTAAATCCTAACACAGGAGAGTTGGTAGTGAAAGGAAAAATCGATTTTGAACAAAGGAAGCAGTATGAGATTGATATTCAGGCATCAGATAAAGCACTTGCACCCTTAACAACAGATAAGAGCATTTTAATAAACATTATTGATATAAATGATAACGCTCCTGAGATTGAAATAACGTCAATTTCCAGTACTATAACAGAAGATTCCCAATTGGGAACTACAGTAGCAATAATCAGTGTTCGTGATTTAGATTCTGGTGTTAATGGAAAGGTTTCTTGCTCTATATCTGAAGAAATCCATTTTAAGTTAATACAGACCTTACAGCACAATATTTATTCACTGATCACTGCATCAGTACTCGACAGAGAGAAAACACCCCACTATGAAATTACAGTGAATGCAAAAGATGCAGGACAGCCACCATTATCATCTTATAAAACAATCAGTGTCCTCATAGCTGATGTAAATGATAACAGCCCGGAATTTCTTTTTAGTCCGTACATCTTTTACATCATGGAGAATAATGTACCAGGCGTGCCCATGTTCTCTGTGTCAGCTTCTGACTTTGACTTAAATGAAAATGCCATTATAACCTACCAGATTGTCAGAGATACTGGAACTGAAAATAAGTACTCATCAATGTTAAACATAAACTCTGAAACTGGAGAGATACTGGCCCTAAAAAGTTTTGACTTTGAGATAGTAAAAACCTTCCAGATTCACGTCCTCGCAATGGATTCTGGAACTCCCTCCCTGAGCAGTAATGTCACAGTCAACGTGTTCATTCTGGATCAAAATGACAACGTCCCAGTGATCTTATATCCAGTAAGTCTTAATGGTTCTGCTGAAGGTGAGGAAGAGATTCCCCGCAATGTGAACGCAGGTCATTTGGTCACTAAAGTGAGAGCTTTTGATGCTGATGTAGGATACAATGGATGGTTATTGTTTTTGATGCAGGAAGTAAGTGACCACACCCTCTTTGGTTTGGACCGCTATACAGGACAAATAAGGACCCTTCGTTCATTCACAGAAACTGATGAGACCAAACATAAACTGGTCATACTGGTTAAAGACAATGGAAACATCTCACTTTCAGCAACAGCGACTGTCATTTTTAAACTTGTGGAACCCAAAGAGTCTTTTCGGGCTTCAGATTATAAAACCACAGTAACAGATGAAGAGGAAACCAACCTGACATTTTATCTGATCATTACGCTGGCCTCAGTTTCAATGCTTTTGGTCATCAGCATTATCGTCTTAATTGTGATGCAATGCTCCAAACCCAGAGACAAATCCTCCAGTTATTTACAAGATCCTACATATGATGGAACACTGTGTCACAGTATCCAGTATAGATCTGGGGATAAGCGGTACATGCTAGTTGGACCAAGAATGAGTGTCGGGTCTACTTTGGTAGCAGGCAGTAACAGGAATACTCTAGTTGTACCAAATCGTGACAGGAGACCATCTATAGAGGTAAGCTCTTAAAGCTGTTCACAGATGTATATGCTGAATGACCGTTCTCTGCAGAGACTATCTGACTATCCATGTTTTTCAAAGTGACACTGTTACACACCAAATGGTCAATAATGATGTAAAAATATTTAAGTTTTGACATGAGCATGAAAAAAATTAAACAGGTTGGAAATTATACATTATAGAGACCTCAGCTGCCCTGAAAGTCTCCTTCAGTTGCTGTGTTTTAAAACAGAATGGCTTTTGCAGTCATGTAATTAAGAAATAAATGGATGGGCTAGCAGACTTAGAGAGTGTGAACAATACAATATTTTAGTGAATGATGCATTGCTTTACCGTCATTACTTTCAGACAATATTTTTATCGACTGCATAGCAAACTATTAGCAAATATGACATTGATCGGTGACTGGTCAGTTTTTCGTATTACCACTTTTTTAGTCACTTAATGTTGAGTTCCCTATTATTGTTTGGACAAAAGTAAACGGCCTAGCTAAAGATTCAGTGAAAACCCAATTAGGGGTGTGTGAGCCAACCATTTATTTTAACATCATTATATATTGGAAAATGGAAGAAAAAATATAAATACAATTGCACAAAATATAATTTAAAATGAAATATTGTATAAAAATGTGTCGCCTTACAAAACGAGTACGTTTCATCCCACAGTCTAAAAACATGTATTTGATGTGAATTAAATGCTCTAAAATTGCCCCGTATAGTGTGTGTGTGTGTATGTGTGTCCAGCGATAGATTGGCGCCCTGTTTTGGGTGTATCTGCCCAGCGCCCGAAACGTTCCTCTCTAAATGGGCATGTGGAACCCCACCACGACGGTAGAATAGAATTAAGAGAAAGATAATAAAATATTTAAAATTAAAACACAAAAAAGATGGTTAACTAAGCAGATACAGGACGTAAATTGGCATAAATAATAATATCATATATTCAACTGGATAGTTAATTAATCGCACACCCCAGCAAAGGATGATACTATATAATAAATTAGCTGGTGTAATAGATCGAAGAGAATATTTTGGTAAATTACACTTTTTTTCTGTATATCGCGATTTAACTGTGGGAAATATTTTTTGCTTTATAAGATATGTTAATACTGTTGGCCTTTGAATAGTCAGTCATTCTTGTAATTGCTGCTGTCGTTACCATTGTTAAAACATAATATAAATGAAAGGGTTTTAAAGTAATTTAAAAACTAATTTTTGCACTAAAAAATAAATAAGTTGTATTGTTTAGAACATATTAATTTATATTAACGTATTTGAAATCCACCTGCAGTGATCTCTAAAATCACACGATGTCAGTATAAACTAAATTGTAGCTTCTTGTTCCTTTAAATTATTGGTTGGTTCTGTTGACTCGTCACCGACTGGTTAATTTCGCCAATACAGTGCGCCATTCCATCCATGAGGAGCATGTAACCCGTTAAATTTTGCAATTAAATGTCGTTTATATTTTAAACAATGAAATACCTACAAACTGCACGGACCGTCTGTATTAAGGATTAAAGCCTGGATTTTTTTTCCCAGACAAAATGGAACAAAAGACATTGCGATTGAATTACACGCTCTTATCACTTCTGCTGTTTTTTAACGGAGCGGTCGCTCATGTAAGATATTCCATTCTCGAAGAGCAGAAGGACGGTACTGTAATAGGAAATATCGCAAAGGATCTTGGAATTGATCAAAGCACATTAAAGGAGCGTGGATTTCGGGTTGTGACAACAGAGGATTCTCCTTTTAAGATAAATCAGAACGATGGCGTTTTGTACGTTAACCGGAAAATAGACAGAGATGCGGTGTGTGAAAAAGGAACAACGTGTTTAATTAATTTAAAAATATCACTTGGAAATCCATTGGAGATGCATTATGTAGGAGTTGAGATTGTAGACATTAACGACAATGCTCCGATCTTTCCTGAAAATGAAAAGCGTCTGGAAATTTCTGAAAGCGCTGTATCTGGATCACGTTTTCAGCTACAGGCAGCACGAGACCCAGACAGCGGGACAAATTCAGTTCAACTGTATAAACTCAGTCATAATGATCATTTTCGAATCGAAGTTAAAGATCCGGGATTAGATCGAAAAACACCATTTTTAATTTTACAAAAAACTTTAGACAGAGAAACAATTTCGAGTCATAAACTCATTTTAACTGCAGTGGATGGTGGAAAACCACCGAAATCTGGCACTATGGAGATTACAGTAGATGTCCGCGATACAAATGACAACAATCCAATTTTTTCGAAGGATTCTTACTCTGCAAAACTTTCTGAGAATGCAGCTTTAGGCACCACCGTGATTCAGGTTCATGCATCGGACTTAGATTATGGTATAAACGGTGACGTGTTTTATAGATTTGGTCATGATGTAGACAACTACGTTCACAATCTTTTTGAATTAAATCCTATAACAGGAGAGTTGGTAGTGAAAGGAGAAATTGATTTTGAACAAAAGGACCAATATGAGATTGATATTCAAGCATCAGATAAAGGACCTGTACCTTTAACAGCAGATAAGATAATTTTGATAAACATTATTGATGAAAACGATAACGCACCTGAGATTGATATAACATCTTATTCCAGTACTATACCAGAAGATTCAAAGTTGGGAACTACAGTAGCAATAATCAGTGTTAGTGATTTAGATTCTGGTGTTAATGGAAAAATTTCCTGCTCTGTATCAGAAGAAACCCCTTTTAAATTAATACATACCTCACAGGACAATATTTATTCACTGATCACTGCATCAGTACTCGACAGAGAGAAAACATCCCACTATGAAATTACTTTAAATGCAAAAGACGCAGGACAGCCACCATTAGCATCTTATAAAACCATCAGTGTCCTCATATCTGATGTAAATGATAACAGCCCAGAGTTTCTGTTTAGTCCGTACATCTTTTACATCATGGAGAATAATGTACCAGGCGTGCCCATGTTCTCTGTGTCAGCTTCTGATTATGATTTAAATGAAAATGCTACTATAACCTACCAGATTGTCAGAAATACTGAAACTGAAAATAAGTACTCATCTCTGTTAAACATAAATTCTGAAACTGGAGAGATAGTAGCCCTAAAAAGTTTTGACTTTGAGATAGTAAAAACCTTCCAGTTTCATGTACTCGCAAAAGATTCCGGAACTCCCTCCCTGAGCAGTAATGTCACAGTCAACGTGTTCATTCTGGATCAAAATGACAACATCCCAGTGATCTTATATCCAGTAAGTCTTAATGGTTCTGCTGAAGGTGAGGAAGAGATTCCCCGCAATGTGAACGCAGGTCATTTGGTCACTAAAGTGAGAGCTTTTGATGCTGATGTAGGATACAATGGATGGTTATTGTTTTTGATGCAGGAAGTAAGTGACCACACCCTCTTTGGTTTGGACCGCTATACAGGACAAATAAGGACCCTTCGTTCATTCACAGAAACTGATGAGACCAAACATAAACTGGTCATACTGGTTAAAGACAATGGAAACATCTCACTTTCAGCAACAGCGACTGTCATTTTTAAACTCGTGGAACCCAAAGAGTCTTTTCACACTTCTGATTATAAAACCACAGTAACAGATGAAGAGGAAACCAACCTGACATTTTATCTGATCATTACTCTGGGCTCAGTTTCAATGCTTTTGGTCATCAGCATTATCATCTTAATTGTGATGCAATGCTCCAAACCCAGAGACAAATCCTCCAGTTTTTTACAAGATCCCACTTATGATGGAACCCTGTGTCACAGTATTCAGTATAGATCTGGGGATAAGCGGTACATGCTAGTTGGACCCAGAATGAGTGTTGGATCTACTTTGGTAGCAGGCAGTAACAGGAATACTCTAGTTGTCCCAGATCGTAGAAGGAGACCATATGAAGAGGTAAGCTCTTGCTGTAATGGACTTTGGACACATATGTATAAATTACAGGGTTACACTGCAAAATTCAGTTTTGAAGTGTGTTGCTAATGATTACACAAACAATAAAATGAGACAAAGATGTTTATAATTATCACAAGTTAAAAAAAAACATTTTCTTTATTATTGACTTGGAAAAAAAACCCTGAAGAGGTTGAAAGTTGCTTTTGGTTTGTCCCGTAGTTATTCAGCAATTTATATCAAGCTATTTTGGATTAACAAATATGGTCTTAAACAATTATGGAGTTGAACAATTAATGAACAGCTAGGAGGTTGTGTCAGCCTATATGGCCACATCATAGTCCTTTTTTAGTTGTTTTAAGTGTGCAATATGTGTGGTTTTATTTTCGAATATTATACGAAGTATAGGTATTCTGTATTTTGTAATATAACTGTATGATTGTGTTTGTTAAGAATTCTTGTTTTTTGGCTTTGTTGGATTCTGGAACTCCCTCCCTGAGCAGTAATGTCACCGTGAACGTGTTCATTCTGGATCAAAATGACAATGTCCCAGTATAGGTATCTAGTAACAAGACATCTTGTTACTAGGTGTTGGATGGTCATCATGGCAAGGGCATAAGTGGCATTTTGTTAATTTCTAGTCAGTTGGAAGTTGTGTTTTAGTCATGTGTGTCCTAAGAAGGCTTAGTGATTTTGTGTGAATTAAAGAACAAACCTTCTAAATTTAAATGCACATATTTACAGCTCTAGACTTTTCATCTAAGATCAGTAAGTGACCTCAAAACTGTGCTCCTGAAAGATTGCTCAAAGAGTCCCATAGCCACACTCCTGACACTTGAGTATAGCATTCCCAAAATTGTTGGAATGGATTGTCACTTAGGCTCCAAGGCAGGTGAGCGAATACTTTTGGCAATATAGTGTCAGTTATGTTAGCAAAACCAAAGACCTGGGTTAGAAGATAAAAAGGACAAATGTTTAATGGGATAACAGAACAATTTCTTCCTCCATTACCTCAAAGAAAATGTATGTTACATAAATTAGATGGCTTGTCTTAACAGTGAATCTACTGAAATGTTTTAATAATTAGACATTTATTTGTATTTCATTATTTTTTGTGTAAAGGCCTGTTTTTCATTTGTTGAGTATATTGTTGCCTGTTGGACACTTTGTTGTTGTAACTGCTTTCATGTTAGAAAACCTAATAAGAGTCAGAATAATAGCAATTTGGAAACTAGATGACGCTTTTTAGCACAATAAGGTCTGACTTTCTACAACAAGCATGATTATATTATTCCTGTAGTAATTTTTGAAAATCACACGATGTCAGTATAAACTAAATTGTCGCTCCTCGTTCGTTTAAATTGTTGGTTGGTTCTTTAAAGGTCGTCAACGATTGGTTGATTCCGCCAATATACTGCACCATTCCATTCTTGACGATCATCTAACCTCTCAGGATTGTATTCCACTTTTAAATATAATGTTTGTATAATGAGCTGTGAAATAGCAACGTGGACTGTCTATTAAGGACTGAAATCTGGACTAATTTCTGACAAAATGGAACAAAGGACATCATGGCAATCGGATCTTGCGCTTTTATCACTTCTGCTGTTGTTCAGGGGAACGATCGCACATGTAAAATATTCCATTCTTGAAGAGCAAAGGGACGGTACTGTGGTAGGAAATATCGCAAAGGATCTGGGTATTGATCAGAGGACATTAAAGGAGCGTGGATTTCGTCTTGTGACGACAGATGAGACTCCTTTCAGGATTAATCAGAATGATGGTGTTCTGTCCGTCAATCGGAAATTAGACAGAGACGCGTTGTGTGAAAAAGGAACTACGTGTTT
>JAOUQT010328386.1:0-13608 GCA_025769995.1 Xyliphius kryptos
ATTTTTATGTTATTTTGTTCTCAATGCATTCCACTATCTACTACATAAAGATTTTTAACTGAAATATTTTATTCATTGAGATCTAGGATGTTATTTTTGCGTTCCCTTTATTTTTTTGAGCAGTGTATTTAGTGCCAGGTAATACATGATAAGAATAATACACATTCCATAGTGACCATAAATCCAGCCAACCCTATAAAATATATGAATAATCAACTAAAAGTAAAACGTAATAAAATACTTTTTTTGTTATTTAACAAACCATGCACAATAATAGAAATGACAAGATGGTCACAGTATAGTTTGGATTCTGAGTAACTTTTAGATACCAGAGGAAATCAATAAGTACTATAAAATAATGAATTTTGTAAGGGTGTGGACAGCATTTCCCGACCAATGCACATGTGATTTTTTACAATTTACACTCAAGGGATTGATAATGTTTTCTGATTCTGATAACAAGCCTTTCCAAGTCCTGCATTTTCTCTCTTCGTGTAAGATGATGATTTGTTATGATTGGTCATAGAAGTCTACGTCCTTACAAAATTAATTATTTTGTCGTACTCCTTCATTTCCTCTGGTACCTAATAGTCACTCAAAATCTTAACTGTATTGTGACCATCTCATAATGTTGACTATTGTACTTGGCTTGTAATTAAGCAACAAGTCTATTAAATACCAAATACACCACAATACCATGGTTAAAATATGCTTTAAGAAACTACTATTAGTATTATTACATATAATACACTTATTAAAAAGTTATATAAGAATGGAAGTCTTTCACATGAACGAACCATTCTCTTCTCTTTCACAGCCATTTATATTTTTATACCCAGGTCACCAGCAGAGGAAAAGTAAAGGGCTGGGTGTAGAATATTACAGGTATGTGGGGGAGTGGGAAGGGCAGAGTGGGTTAGAGGTGACTCAATTAAACATGACCTCCGTCTTTCCCATCTCCTTTCACGATTCCACAATTCCAATGCAAATACTGACCCTCAGCCTTCACGAATCATAAATAAATGAGTGCTTATTATCCATTTAGAACTGTTCTGCCATTCTGTCTTTGATGGCTGGCTATAATAGCCAGCAGGAATATCCCTTAGTGCTTCTTGGGTTGGGTCTTTAAACTTAATGCAGACACATGATAGATTTAACAAATTAATTATCGATCGAATGACACACTGCTGGATATATTTACTCTTAATTAAAACGATTTGGAAAAGTTATACATTTCAATATAGTTATTAATTTTTTGTCATACAGATATTTTTCCAATTGTTTCAGGTTTGCAAAGATGCTTCTCTTATCTCATCACCTTAAAGGGGTGTAATTAACCAACTCATAAACCACATATTATTTAGGATGATTTTAGATTAAGGTCAGGCAGATAGTACAGGACATGTAGAATTTGAATTCAGGGTCAAACAAGTAAAAGTATGCAGGGTTGGCTAGAAAGACGGGTCTAAGTGCCATCTCCTTACAAAGACATAATCAGACACTGAGGCAGATGGTCATGATAATGTATTCAAAATTCCTCCCCTTGTGGCAGGGCAACAGCATGGGGGCTGTGATAGGTGGGGAATAGTACAGAGGGATGTGTATAGGTGGGGGGAATAAGAGGAAATGGAATGGGGTGCTGTGGCAGCTAGCCCTTAATGACTATCAGTTGCCAGTCTCTATGTTTTATTCCAGCCAGGCTAATGTCTCAGCAAGCTGAGCAATTGCAAATGATGCCAAAGCTGATCTGTTCCTCCACAAAACTAAAACCTGTTGTGAAGGAGAGATTCTGCCAGTGCAGAGTGAAGGGGCTGGCCGTAGGCATTCCAAAATCATCAGTGTTGCCAAACAAAACTGACATGACTGGGAGAGGACAAATTCCTCCACCATATGGTAGATTACACTAGGCCTTCGGATGTCACAGAGTGTACAGTGATATTATGCCTCCAGCTACAAGGAATGGGTTAAACTCATAGCAGATGAGGACTCAGATGTTGTGTGTATTCCAGATGTATCAATTTCCTTGGATATCCAGTCCATGCAAGTGCATATGCTGTAATGGCAGGGGTGCAGGCTGAAAAATGGCCACCTTCCAAAAGCTAATATTCTTTTGGCTAGAATAATGCAATTATTATTTTCCTAGCCATCAGCCTTGGCACACAATGCCATCTGTTACACAAAGCAAACATACACATCTCCATTTAGAAAACAGACAGCTGCCCAGTCGCAAGCTGCAGCTTAGTATTAGCCATGCAGAGGGACTGCAGGGACTCCAGTGACCCTGCACCAAGGTCATACAAACCCCTCATCGAGCCTGCGACCATGCACCATGCTTATTATTTCACAAACCACGTAAGGATGGCCCAAGTGGCATGATTATATTCCTGCCATTCAATTTGTGCCATGGGATAACTTATTGAATGGCATCTCTGCAAATCTAGTGATTAATCAAAATAGACAGCAACCCATCCATCACATATTAATTATTGGAAATAAACTAATCACCCGGTTCATCAGCCAAATAGTAAAAAGGCTAGAAAAATAGAACACAGCATATGCCTATTTATAAGCAGGACTTATATATAAAAAAAAAAATAAATAAATAAAAAACTATTTGGTAAAATGAATAATATGGGTGAGATCTGCAGTGATTCACCTACTGTCAAACACAGCACTCATTATCGGCTGCATCTTGAAGTAGAGTCAAAAGAACAGTGATAAGAGAGCAAGAACATATCCTTTTCCTTCATTTCCAACATGCAGTGTGGATTATCAAATAGCTAGGGGCATCTGCAGGGGTTGTACACCATCACAATAGCGTCTGCAGTACAAGAGAAGAAGCTTGTTCATGCTGTAAAAACCTGTTAGGTCCTCCAGTCGACACACATTAATGTAACATAAGGTGGTCAATAGCCACAGAGGGAAAAGCAATTTCACATTACTCTCTCATTCAGCTAAGGGACGGTGCAATGGAAAAGGAAAGAAAGCTGTAAAAATGTTTTCTGGGTACATTGGTTAAAAATTAATTTCTTTGTGGAGTTAAATTTGCCCTAATCACAGACCCGACTGCAAGGAACATTCCATTCCATATAATCCATAGAATTTATTTTTTATTCAAAAGATTTTATATTTAAATTTTAAAAATACAAGCAACACCCACTCCTGATTTTTTCCGTTTTTTTTAAAGCTTTGTGCTAGACACTGTGCTGCAGGCTTGAAATCTCAGCAAGACGTGGTGAAGTTCACCAAATATAATTGTGCTGCTATCTGGCACCATTGTCTCTTGACTGCTGCAGTTAGGAGAGGATACTTTATTTCAAAGGACCCAAGAAAGGCTGTGATTGAGATGTTAGTGTTTCTCTACCAGTGCTGCAAGCCCCGATTTTTCAGTTGTGAATATAAACAGTGGATCTGAGGCCTAGTCCACACGTAGCCGGGCCTTTATGAAAACGGATATCTCCCCCACATCGTTTTCAAAAATACTATCATACACACATTTTTTTTTTTTTAATTCAATCCACATGAACCCACACAGATACGCCATCGATTGTTGTCATAAAAACTCGAAGCGCAAAGATAAAATTTTTGTCAGTCGATCAGACAGAATCCAAAACCTACACCGACTACGTCGATCGACATTGTGCCTTCGTATTTGGTGGGAGAGCTGACATAAAACACCCTACATCCAAATTCACCTTCTCCTGTGCCCCTCAATGTACTGTAACAATTGGGTTTGTAAAAATACTCCAGAAAAAAATCTTCTGAATTAATGTGAGAAGCAGCACATCTCTGGTGACATTCATTTTCATCGAACGCAAAATCAATAACAGTCACACGTGAGACGTCATTGTCGCATTATTTGTCACAAACGGTGACGTTTCAGATATTAAAATGCCTTTTTCCAACATCTCCACGTAATTGACTGTGGCCTCAAAATAATGGTTGAACAACGCAACGCAACGCAATATTCTACAACTGTTCATCAAGAGCTACATTGAGTTTTGCTGATAAAACGTTACGTCAAAAAGCTACTTAAACACAATGTTTTTCTTAACTGTTAATGTAAGGTGCCTGCAGACATAAACTACAAGTTTAAATTTATTACAGAGGAGCTACCATTTAGAACAGGACTGAACATTTTAAAAGACTAAAATTATAAAACAAGAGTTAAAATTTGTAGCAAAGTGTACTCTACAAAACACATGCCATAACTGGAAATACAAATCATTGTAAACAGCAACCAACTTCAAGATAAGCATTAAGACTGTTAATAATTGATGTTCTGTAATATGGCCACTTGATAACAGTTTTGTTTTGTGGTTGAAAAAAACATTATCCTGTTACTCAGCAATCAGTGTTCACTGTAAAAGCCGGACTAGATTATGTCATAGTAGACCAGTTTAACAGGATTTTGTTTTCAGTAAATGCATTTATGAATTAAACCTTGTTTTATCATTATAGCGTGTTTGTAACTGGTTTATAAAAACAATAGGGCACGCAAGGTTGTGCATTATTGGGAATAAATCACGGGAAAGAGTTGTCTAATAATACTTCTATTTATAATAATGCATGCTCACTCGCGAAATAATGCTTTAATAAAGTTGCTTAAGGTACTACTTATGTTTAATGGAACTTTAAAATACATGTTTTTAAAAATACATGTAAAGAGGTAGTAGGTAGGTTTCAGAATGTCATAAACCTATATATTTTTTTAAAGACTAATTGGCTGTTGGTGGAAATATTAATGAAACTAAAATGTAAATTATTATATATTATAGCTCAGCCACATAAGCCACATATTAAATACTTTTTAAAACAGTGTGCTGTAGGAAGCATACAAGATAACTACACTAACACTAATGTAAGCTGCCACTTTGATGTAATGTAGTATACTTACATTGAATCAAATAGACAGTAAGAAATATTTTTATTAGTATCATCATATTGTTAATATTATTATTAAAATGGTAAATGTCAGTTTCTGGGGTAGGTAAGAAGATTTATTGGTTAAGCACAACGTATTAACATGCTGTGAAGACTTATTGTAAAGATCATAACCTCGTCAATTTAGAAAACCAAATGTAAAAAAATCCAATAAAAATTAAATAGTTATTGTGCTTTTTGTTTTTAAAGCAAATACAAGAGCTATACATTTACTGTTAAATAAGATGTAGGGAATTATAGGATTATCTTAGCCATGTAAGATAATAAACTCCACTCTTAAGAGTAGAGTTCTCCTAAAGACTTAACAAGCCCTTTATCAGCAGGCCAAGCTCCTGACTGCAGATAAAACCACAATGAAGATAAGTACAACAAATTCTACAAACTTTGGGGACAACTAATCAATTATTTGATAAAAATCATCATTCAATTAATTCTGAATTAATTTAGAATTCACTTTAGCCTGTTCAAAATAACTAATCTAATTTAATCTTTTAATCTGGTGAAAAGAAGTACCAAAGCTCTGTTAGTCATTCACACTACTTCTTGGCTGAAGAATGATCGGATTCTAAAAAATAGTTCCAGTCTAATGGTAAAATAAATATTATTTTATACTAACTCAGTTTAGACAAAATCTGAGATATGCAGTGGCAAACAAGACTAACCCTTCATATGAGGTTTATATATAGCTGTCTGATTATAGCCTCACCATTTCTCAAGACAGAGCTGTATGGAAACTCAAGGTCACTGGCCCACTCTCAGACTTTCTCAGTCAATTATTTATGTTCGATCTGACCAATTGGATCACATTGTGTAAGACTCACGATGCAATGATGTAGGCATTTTTTGTTGCATGGAAACCTGCAACTAAGAGCAAGTCAAATCTCCTCTGAAGGATTAAATTAAATCATGGCTGGATTTTATTAAAACAAAATGCCCGAAGATAAAAATTTCCATGCACTAACCTGCGAAAGGCCGAGGTATATGGACACTGTTTCTGAGATGTACAAGAACCTTCCCTCCTTGTTTAGTGCAAATACGAATCCATCCAGGGACTGTTAAAAGATAAAAAAGGCATGTAAGATTATATACAAGCAAATTATTTGATAACAAAACACAGAAAGTAATAACTTTGTTTTAACTATGTGTATGGCATAAATCAATTCACAACTAAATGCTGAAAAGTCCTCAAAGATGACAAGGGGCGATCGCGATCAAGATAAACATATTAATGTCAATACCAGCCAGTAATATTTCTCAGATCACCTGCTGACAATTATGAATATTTCGGTATTGAAGGTCTTTGCTATGTAGATCACTGCTGGAGATACAGAGATGAGGCGTTCAGCAGGCAACAATTAAGGTACTGAGGTCAGCTAGGTTAATTATATATTGTCCCCTACTGATTCAGATAATCTGTAGGGTCTTTTAAGACCAGACATGAGGTGCAGAGAGCGCGAATGCTAAGTACGGTATTAGAAAAAGGCTTTTTGAAAGCAAAGACGCACTAAAAAAACAAAGCATTGTGCACACGGGTCCCAGTCGAGCTGATCACCTTTTTATTAAAATGAGGTGTACACAGATGGGGTAGCGAAGCATCCCTCTTCTTCTTTCTCTCTCTCGTTTATTTTCAGCTCTAAAAAGAGCAGTGGCAGCTGGCGAGAGCAGCGCTTGGTCTCTACCCGCCGATAAAACAGCATAGCTGTGGGCTATTTACAGCATGTTGATATGCAGCTGACAACAGGAGCTCCCATTGCGCCCTGCCAGAGCCCAGCAGCCTCCCCAAACACACATCTACTAGTGCAGACGCTTAGTTCACACTTTACATTACACTTCCTTAATGCTGCTGCTAACGTTTGCTATGACACATTACAATACACAGTGCAGTTTTAGGACAACTTAACAGTTTTTATGCTTTAGTATGGCGATCACTTACAACAATCATCTATTATAAATTGCCAAGTTTAAAGCGATTAGCCTGTTCATTTAATTTGATAACAGTTATATATCAATTCATTTCTGTAATTAAGAATTAACTATAAAAAACAAAAACAAATCATATGCACAAAAAATAAGGTGCAGTCCACGGGGACAACTTTATGCCTCCTCCTGCACAATGGAGAATCACTCTTGACTGAGAGGTGTCAGGTCAGGAACTGTCACAAACACCAGAGTCCCCACAGAGCCGACCCTGGCATTTGGAGAGGACTAGCAGCAGCATCCTCCAACCACTCTCCAATCATCTCTTAGCTGTTTGTCTGTGAAAGCATGGGGCAGCAGAGCCAGGTCTCTGGAGGAGAGCCTAGTCGCCTCCCTGCTGTGATAAACGGCCTCTGTTTACAGGCTAACCACTGGGTAAAGTGCCCTATAAATCACCCAGCAGACAAACTTCTGGGGGAGAAATGTGTTACATTAGGATGGGCCTTTTATGTCATTTGTTTAAAACAGTCATGCCTCACTCGCTTTCTCGCCATTGAGCTGAGAAGGGAAGAAGAATATCCTGCAGTGATTTTGTGGAGAGCAAAGATGGCTAGGGATTGGGTCCGGGGTGTTATGCTTGACCTTTGGCAGTTGTCAGTATGACTGCATGCTCCTTGAGGGTTGATTATGTTAGGACGGATGAGTTGGGTCTTATGATCCATACAGAGTAGCAAACACACAGTAAAAATGGAAAAATAGTAGTCCCTGAGACACCCCCAACCCCCCAAAACACAGTCTCCATCTACCTTATCTGTAGTGGATGATTGATTGCAAGGTCTGAGATTAATTTTTCCTCCACATCAAGGAGAAAGCTATTTATTTAGAACTCACTGATAATTGAGGTCTAAATGCTTCATTACTGCAGTACAATACTGACATTTATTCCTGTCTCCTAATACCCATAGCTGCTTCATATCTTCTTTGGGAAAATGTACATTTCCTCTGTAAAGCTGGCATTTCCTGATCTGTAAAAATTCACATTTTAAATCATTTTAAAATAGGAATTAAATTGGAACAACTCTTACATCGCTCATATTCGTAGACTTTGTTATAAAGTATTGACTACGGTTTTAAATTCATATTATATGAACCCACTTCAACAACAAATGTGAATTTGTCTCCCTGTTTAGGGAGCTGGAGTCCGGTGTTCTGATCTACAGCTGTCACTGACATTGTTACACTGTCCTTATTCCAGGCTAAACATTCTTAAAAAAAAAAAAGATTCTCCAGTGAATCAATATTTTTCATCATTTCATTTTAAAATTACTGGAGGCAGAGATGAAAGACATAGAGAAACATAACCAATGAAAGAACATAACCATTTGAGCAATAACATAATCTAGGCTTGCTGCCCTAGAGGAGCAAACAGTGCGTCTATCCAAAGCGCCCGGTGTTTTGCTTACAAAGAACAAATAAGCTGTAGCTGAAGGATGTGCACTGACAAACATCAATCTACTCTCTGCTCCCTGTCTGGAGTCACTGTGCTGCCATATTAGCACACGCAGCGCACACCAACAGAGAGGCCTCGTTTACTACGAATAGATTTTGAACTATTAGGTCAGACAAAGCAGACAGTGAGAGAGGAAGCAGGGCAGCTGGTGACTGGGGTTTGCCACATGCTCAGATTCATCCCGGTCCCATCGAAACTGGATTATATTATTCTTTTCCAACATTTCCTATTAGGATACATTTGCTTTAAACACTTTTAAAACATTTACACAAATAGTAAATGCAATCGGACATTTTTATGACGATGCACTGCATAATTTAAAAGCGACAGTTACAAAGCGAAACTGATTTAAGGTTAAAACATTGACACTATATTTATGTAAATAAACTAGATGCACATGCAATATATTTCAAGATGCTAAATGGATTGCTTTAGTACTGGTTCATTAGTAATATTCATATATGTACATACGGATCGAGTCAAAAGTTTAGCATATAGATGGAGTTTGTAGTTTCAAATTTACAGACTGTAGTACATTTTTTTTTCTGTTAGTCCCATGTTTGTTTTATTCTTTATTGGCCTAGATGATAACAGAACAGGTAGAATTTGGGTGGTGTATTGTTTATTGTCAGTTCTGCAGTGGCATTGATGTGGTGAGGGGGTTTTAGTGCAGCAGAGCTGCTGTGGTTTTTTTTAAACACCTCAGTAACACTGTTGGAACGAGGACAATGCACTAGTATAGTATGGTGGTACTATTGGGGGCCTGACCATTAGAGATCAGAGTTAAAGGGGCCAACATAGTATGTACTGTAGTTCACAAACAGATGGAATACAGACTGTAAATGTAGAACTACAAAGTCAATCATATGGTAAGTGAATCTGATTAAATAATAAATAATTTGAGCAAAAAGGAGGTGTGTCCAAACTTTTGACTGGATCTGTACAGATACAAACAAGGGCTAAATGGCATGGTTGGATATATATAAATATATCTCATGTTCTCAGCGTTGGGGATTCCCGGTTTGAATCTCGATCTGGGTTTCCAAGTTCTCCCCATGTCCAAATGGGTTTCCTCTGGGTTCTCCGGCTTCCTCCCACAGTCCAATAAAATGGATTCAAGCCAAACTGGTTGCTCTAAATTTCCCCAATAGTCTGTGTGTGTGTGTGCCCAGCGATAGATTGGCGCCATGTCCTGGGTGCATTTGTCCAGCGTGGATCCAGCTATCTCCTGGATGGGCATGGGGAACTCCCCCGCAACCCTCATAAAGGATTAAGCGCAAGATAAAGAATGAATGAATAAATGGACAGATTAATACTGTGTAATACAAGTATAACTATTTTCCTCCCCAAAAAAGATCAGATTTGTTTTAATTTGTAAATAAAACAGGTACAACAAGTTGACGAAACAAATGAAAATATCAAGGCAACTATTATTTGTTCTCAAAATGTGCATGTTAAGGCCTGCTGCATGTCAGGAAAAAAGTTTAAACCCACGCCTAGATGCTGATCGCTATCTTTTTAAAATGCTGATTTAAAACAAATTAGTATGGATGTCACCGTTCATGGCTGATCAAGCTGAAAACTGGCAGATTCAGGTCACTGGCTGATCGATTAGTGCATTGTCAACACATTACTGTGGACCTTTGCTCTGGTTTTAGCCAAATCACGAGCATGTAGACTGAACTACATCTGTGGCTAAATGTACGAAATTCATTTGGAAACGTCTTAGCATTGCTCTTCTATTTGTTTACTGCAAATAGTCATATTGCAAAATTAATAAAATACAATTATCATGCAACCCGTCACCTTTGATAACTTAATCCATGATAAATTACTCTCAGCCATTTTATTTAATGACGCAGAGTTTCAATCGAAATGAATAGAAATCAGTAAAATAAACATTATTCAAGTAGAGTACAGGTGACACATTCTTTGAGAAGCACAAATAGTAAATCAGGACCCAGCAGCAATATTGAGCAAGGCTGGCAAGGTTAAGGAATGAAGATATGTGGACAGAAAAAACTGTTATATTTGTAATAGAGAGAAACAGATCATGAGAATGAATAAGGGAGTTAAAATAGATCTTATGAAAACCTCTCTATTGTCTTGGGAGCTGTGCAAAATATATTTTCACTGAAGTCAATTTCGAGGCTGACAAGCCATGTAGAAATGTGCAAATATGGATGCGGAGTATTGATTTATTTATTGAAGGCTCTTGCTCACGGGATGCTCAAATCACTCATCTCACACCACGCTGGGAGCTCCTTCAAATAAGAGCATCGTTATAACACTTATTTTATACAGAGCTCAGCCGTGGAGAAAGGATCTCAATTCCTGGTCAACATGACATATTTATTGGTGCACTTCATAAGCAGAATGACCTACTACAGTCATCCATTTCAGAAAACACTGAAATGCTCCTAGTTTCTTTATGTTTATTCAATACAACTGCCTGTTCAATATGTATCTTAATTGACAAATTCTACAGCATTAGAATGAACAGTTCCATATACATCATATATGATGATATGGATTTCAGGTTTGGTAGTTTCACAGTGCTAGTGATATTCTGTTACTTTCATCATACATTTTTATTCTGGACCATGACCAGTCTCATACATCAGTCATGTGTCAATGTCCCAAATACATGAATAGCATCATATCTCATATCTCTTTTTGATTCATTTTTTAAATTGGTTTATAGAGGGCGTGGTAGCTCAGTTTTTTTAGGTGTTGGCCAAGCAATTCAAGGGCAGTGGGTTCAAATCCCCGGTCCATTGACATTATCATTGTGAGTCCTCGAGAGAGGCCCTTAACCTTAACTGCTCCAGGGTTTCGGTGTGTATTTCTGTGTTTTGACCATCATGTTGTGATAAAAGCGCCTGTCAAATGACCAAATGTAAATGCAAATGTAGTTTTAAGACACACCCAAACACACACTTTATTTTATTCATGATTTCTTCTTTTGAACATGCTAGAATTTTTATTAGAACATTACTAATAATGCAATCACTTCACAATAGCGATATTTTAATGTCTGAATAATCCTTACTCTGGATATTTAAATAATATGTAGGTACTTCAAGCCGTGCCGACACAGTCGTCAAAATTCCAGGAAAAACAATGCAATGGCTATAACAATAAACGGTAAATTACCATGCTTCTATTTTTAACCTTTTTTTTTTTTTTTTTAATTTAAATCTTTCTACACCAAACACCCCTTTTTCCCAAACGTCTATCCCTACTGCTCACATGAATTTTGTAAAAACACTGCAGAGTTTAATTATTCATCAAAAGATGTCTTCACCTAATTAGAACCCACATTTCCCGAGTGTATGGTCATGATAGAAAATAGTGCAAAGTCTGATTAGTGAATAGAATCATAAATAGGTATAAAATAAGCACTGTTCTTAAGACATATTGCAAGCCTGTCCAGACACCTAATGCATTAATTAGCAGACAGCACACATTGAGAATATGAACAGCGCACTGCTGAGCAGAAGGTAAACATGTATTGCTTTTTGTCTAAATTACTAGGCTTAGCAAAAGTTCTTTTAGGTGATGAGGCAACCATATCGTTTCTGCTTTTCTGTGAGTAATTAAGTGATAACAGTCACCTTCGGGTGTTGGCCCAAGAAAATAATATCGGAGATTTGAGAAAGTGCTGAGAAGATCAGTCCCTTTTTCTGTTATCACTCAATAAATTCTTAAAAAGAGATTTTAAATGAAAATAGTTTTGGGGAATTACTAGCTACAACCTATTTAATGGTTTTAGTCAGGTTAGGCTTGGAAACGATCTTCTGACTTTAATCTTGAGGATTTAGAAGGATAAGGCTTAACTATAAGATGACTAATGCTAATTTGTATGCTTATCTGTTTAAACATAGGCTTAATAAAGTGATATGGCACCCATACACACAAACAAAAAGCCATGGCTTATTTTGAAAATGGCTACACTGCCAGAAGCCTTACCAAGACTGGTGCTTAATGTTTGTGAACTTCAAATGTCATTTACACAAATTCTAAAAAGTATCTTTCAAACAAATCTGTGGTGATGTATCATAGCATGAAAAAACAAACCTGAAAACCTTGGAAGAAGAGTTGCTGATGCTTAGCACCCCAAGTAAACCATCCCTCTTGGGCTTCACCAAGCAACAATTTTACATTTGTAAAAGATGTCAACTATATCATTTTAAGGTTGATATAAAAACTATTATTTTCAGAGAAAGGAAAGCACAAGAGAGCAGTAGTACAGTTTCAGTTTGGTTTGATTGCATCCAATTCACAGTCATTTAGACATAAATGATAAAACATTAAATTATGAATAATACCTCTCAGTTGTCAAGAAAACTCTCAAAAACTCTGTTCATGAACTGTATCTCAAGAATAAGCAAGGACTCAAGCAAGACAATGACACTAAACACAGAATTCTAAGGCCCGAGTGTTGTTTTTATGAATAAAGAAGAATAAAGTTGAACTTTCAGATTAACCTGGTCAAAACGCTAACAGTAATTCAACCGAAATGTTAAAGGACCTGAAGCTAGAATTCATAAGAGAAAATCCTCCAAATATCTCGGATCAAAAGCTATCTAAGAATTTATTCAACTAAAATTCAGCACAAGGCAAACTTAGGTATGTTTTGGTAGGTATGGTTTGATGTTATTGCTAAATGAGTGAATCATACAAAAAACTAACGGCAACAATACTTATCACAATAAAATAAAACGAAAAAAAAAAAAACATAATAATATTGTTTCATTTGTTTAACTGGGTTTCACTTTGTGGTGCGAGGGCATGAAGGGTGGAGTCTGCATACGAGAGGCACGACACAGGGACGAGGATCAGGTAAATGGTGGCATCTTCCTGGGATTGAGTGAGCTAATTATCTCTCCTGCTGTCTAACAGTGAAAAGAGTCCGGACGCGAAGAGCGTGAGCGTGCAAATGAAGTACGTGGAATCCTGCAACGTATGTTGTGGGACTGTCGAATATTGTAAAAGCCCAGTTTCCTGACCCGCCTGTTCCTTGAGCCACCCGCGTGAACATGTTATACACTTATTTAATAAATATCTAATGTATTTTTAAATCATGCGCAAACAGGTTTTAAGTTCAAAAAGAAACAATATTTTATTCTCCCACACACATACATATATATAAACACACACACATATATATATATATATATATATATATATATATATATATATATATATACTGACACACTGTGAGTCATACACAG
>JAOUQT010328404.1:0-13606 GCA_025769995.1 Xyliphius kryptos
AGACCCCATTGAAATATTCAGGTTTTTTGTGTTAAAGCCTGGGATATCGACCAATTAAATAAATGTTCTTCAGGTTTATTTACACATTGTAAAATGGGTATTCAATAGAAAGATGGTAGAATATCTGAGTTACAAACAGGAGCAACCTGCTTTCCCCATTTAATGCCTTTTTAAAATAAGCATTTTCTTTAATTACATCTATCACTGTGTTTGGATGTCTTTACCATTTGGCTGTTCTTCCTCACACAAAAAACAGGGTTTTGCCATGACTACTAATGGACATATGTTTTTATATGCTCAAGCTATTCCATCTGTTTTGGAAATGCTGAAAGCTGAAGGCCTTATATTGTACTTAATAATTGAATTATACTAGCCACCATCCATCTTCCTCATTATTCCTTGATTTTCACAGAAGAGGAATGTTTAAAGAATCCTACAAATACTTAGTGTTACCACTAAGGGTCACAACAGGTGATGTGTTTTGGGTTGTGTACTGTTTTTTCTTTTTTGACAAGTTTTTGTGCAAATAAGACACAATGTGGTTATATTAGTGGAAGCTTTATGCTTATAGTCTTCTCATACACGCGAGCTTTGGTAAAGCTTGCCAGATGAATGTTAGATGCACAAACTATCCAATATCAGTAGAAGACCTTTTTTAAAATTGTTATTATTCCTCCAGACTATTATCTGCCATTTTGTTTAAAATATTTTTTTAATCTAGGCTTTTTTAAACGTTTTCTTAATTTGTGCCTTTTCACAAATATTCTTCCACAGATAATCTGTCAAAAGCACCCTTTAAACCATGGGAATGGTAGTGACATTCTCAAAGCCAGGATTATTCTAAAGTGACCAATAACGTCGTAGTTGATGTAAGAAAATGGGCCGTTATCCCGACATCGAATCCTAAAGATGATTAGATGTGAGCAAGTTTATAACGTCATTTTAAGAGGTTGATTACTAATCCAAGTTAGCTTTTAATGGATTTTAAAACGTCATAATGTGTAAATACAGCTGAAAAAGTGGGATTTATTTTCAATACTACTTTGAATGCATCAAGCATGTATGTGTGGGTTGGTAAAGAGCGAAGTCACAGGTCTGTTAAATCTATCACAGCATCAACTGTCAGCACTGATACAAACCACTACTATGATATATTTGTTAGTTCAAGGAAGGAATTCTGTACTGACTGTTGGAAAGCTGAAATATAACGTATTTATTTTTATATTGCCTATTTTTATCTAGCTTTGTAATGTTGCTTTTAGATACTTTCTGTGTTATTAGATGATTACTGTGAGAATACAAATTATTAGATGCTATATAGTTCCGTACTTAGTCTGGAATCACGCATCAGTTATAAACCATTTGTACATTCTCAGGTCTGTATGTTTTATATAAGTACATGGATCCTAAAATAATATGGCTCATACATAGTTGTTAAATCTGCAATAATGTAAATTAAAATAACATCCTTGACCTCTTTTTTCAGACCATGATTAAGAACAGTCATTCCATTTGTGCAATTTTAACCTGCAAAGTTTCTGTGGACCAGATACTTTAAACTTGTGTCTCAGCTTAATGTTTGTTCCTGCTCAAATGACTATAATCTTCTCCAGTTAGCTCTGCCCCTCTGTTTAGTTAACTGGCCTTAATATACTGCTACTGATTTGGTAATTAAATATAATATGCAAATATTCCAACTACATACTGTATATTGTATGTGAATGTACTGCTCATTTTAGGTGTTACTGTTTGCCCTCAGTATTGTACAGAGTTTGTCAAACAACCAACTGCATTCTCACATCGTGGGTCATAATACAGTGTGATGACACCAGAGAACACTGTCTAAGCTACAGTTTGTGTATAATCTTTATGTGAATAATTGTAACAATCAATAGTTCTTTTTATTTTCTTTTTGCTGCTACACCATTGTGCCCTATTTTCTGTTTGTGGAAACTCTCTTTGGTTTCTAGTGTACTGAAGAGCAGAACTTATGCCTGCCTGTAATGTGCACATGAGCACTCATACATCAAGTAGTCATCCAGACATAATGTATTGTCCATTATACTGTATTATTAAAGTGAGATGTCCTATTTTTGAGAATCTGTGGTTACTGGTGATTCTGAACATCTCGATGCAACCAACTCACAAACTGTAATCTTACTCTGAAATCACTATCCTGCTTCTTGTCCATTTTAGTAAGATAATGAAAGAAAAACATGTTGATAATTATCGTGTACTTTTGGGAGGCACTGAGAAAAGGCTGCCAAAGGTGGGCTGACGTGAGAAATAATATTAGTTTCTCCCTCCTCTTGCCTCACTGCTGCTGAGTCAGTTCCTTTTTCAAACACTCGCACACACACGTACATACTGTATATTGTGTGATTCAGCTAATGTGCTAGTCCCTGCTGTGGATGTCATTTACAGGCTACCTTATCTAAAGCCACACACTTGTAGTTTTTATTATCATTCTACAAGCCTTTATAGCTGTTACTGGTTTATTCACTTATGCTTGTAAAGCTAATCTTTAGATCATGGTAGACAGATGCTCTGTGTTTGTATAGTTACTGCAAACAACAGCATCATTTTTAGTATAACCCCAGATGTTTCATCTATACCTATAAATGCCAAAGCCCTCACTGACTCATCACTAATTCTCCAACTTCCTGAGTACTTACAAGGCTGAAGTATTGTGATTCCCTATCATGTCCTTGGAAAAACAAAGTATTTTTTACCTTCCTACCTGGATGGTTGGGTCGATATCGCCATCAAACTAAAACCCCGCCAGGGTCATGTCAGGGTCTTCCAGAGTACCTACAAGGCTGAAATTTGGCATAGTGATTTCCTATCATTTTCTTGAAAAACTAAGTACTTCTATGAAACTTGGCTCCTTCATTCCTTATCATGTGCTATCAAGTCTCACTTTACCATTCATTTTAATAATGTTAGTTTTATAAGAATACCTTCATTTCAACCATATCAACTCCAAATCCAATACTCCTTCAAAAACAATCACCTTTCAACTTTTACATTGTTATCAAGTTCTCCACCATTATGTAGCACAGGTATTCTGCTAGTTACATATAAATATAAGACAAATTCCGCATAAATTCAGGTTTTTGCATGAAACATCATGAATGTGTTGACTATGACTGATGCAATTCACCTAGATTTAATTTTCATTTTAATTAGTGTGAGTAAATAGGCAGACAGCCTTCAGGCTGATGAAGGTTTTTCAGTCTGCCAGACCTCATAGTCAGGACCCAATTTAGCATTTCACATAAGATTTGAATTTTTTTTTTTACAGCAGAGACAAAAATAGAGAGACATGAAGAACAAGGATGACTCATCTAAAAAGAGGTAGGGGTACCCTTTCACGATGCGGTCTGCCTCTCTTTCTCAGTCTGTCATTCTTTTTGGTTGATATTCACAAAACATAAAATACAAACTCCTTTCTCCATCATCACCATTTGTTTACTGAATTGTAAGAATCTCCAAAATCTTGGCCTAAGCTGAAAAACACACTGGGTGTTTGCATTGTTATTCTCCCTGGGGGTCCTCTCTTCCTTGGTTGCACTCATCCCTTACATTTCCATCTCAAATCAAAGTCGTGTTTATTTTTATTTATCTGTTCATATCTCTGTCCCACTCATAACCCTTCTCTCTGTGGCAGTAATGATAATAGATCAGCAATGTTTACATTGTGAGCCTTTGTTGAAGCAGCTGTGTTTTGAGGGGGGATTCAAATCGTATCAGGACAACACAAATGTGCGTGCCTGTGTATTTTGATGGTATCAGTAAGCAGTTTTAAAAGGCATGAATGTCTAAGAACAAGTCACCCTGAGAAAAAGTTTATGTGGCTTGTTTGAATATGAACTAATGACTTAATAATGCTTAAAAAAAATTACTTTTTTTAATGATTTTTGGTTCTCTGCAATTTAGATGTGTTATTCCAGACAAAGGTTAACATGGAATTCAAACTGCAATATCACATTCTCCTCATGAGTGTACAATGCACTAGTACATACAGTCCCAATGTTAAAAATAATACAAAAAAATGAATCACACAATAAAGAGACAACACAAAACAGGCCTGAGCATGCTGCTTCTTGTCAAGATCAACAATGTTGGCCCAAGTGTGTCTGAGCGATAACATGACAGTTATAAAAGTGACACTTATCTCAAAGGCACCCTCTCAGTTTTGCAACCACCAGAGTTCTGCTTATCTTCAATTCTCTCCAAATATATGTCTTGAATTACCTGGGTAAACACAAAAAAATCCTTTCCAGTGGATTGTTGTTAAAATGAAAAATTACAAACTAAACATATGAGCATTTTTTTATTATAAGGGTTCTGTAGTTTCCACTTTCCAATTTTGTTCATTATTTTGACTTTGATGTGGAAGAAACCTAAATTCTGTACAGGGAATTAGGCTTCCAGTGGCATAACATCCTGATTTAACTTGTACTTAAAACCTAACAAGTGGGATTGAGGTCTAGGCATGCAACCTCCTAAGGACCTTAAAGTGCCTGACCTCAGTCCTACTTCTTTGATATTCAGGAAATTCTGACAAGATGTGTGTTAAGTTTTAAACAATTCGAAAAAAGATATATAGAATAAATGATTGTTAAGAAATTGTTCATAAAATTTGCCAGATCATGTCTGTATGAAAACAATGCTCTATTGATCACTTCTCTAGGATAAAATTAAACTGGTTTATATTACAGTTTTATTCAGTATAAAAGAATACAGTGCATGTATTTATTAATTATTCATTCATTCATTCATAATCTTCCTGTACTTAATCCTGTAGAAGGGTCGCAGTGGGCTGCTTTATGCCCATCCAGGGGAGAACATCTCGAGTGCTGGGCAGATACACCCAGGACAGGGCGCCAATCTATAGCTGGGCACACAACACATACTATATGGGGCAATTAAGAGCATTCAATTTACCTTGAACCGGTGTTTTTGTCATGCGGGAAGAAACTGGAGAACCCGGAGGAAACCCAGGCGAAAATGAGGAGAACATGGAAACTCCTCAGATTAGGATTTGAATCGGGAATCCCCAGCACTTGTGCAAATGTGCTAACCACTAAGCCACCATGCCACCCGTTATTAATTATTATTATTATTAGTATTATTATTATTACTACTACTATATAGTTTATTTTATAATTGTTATTCTTTTAATTATGCATCTAAAGACTAATTTATACAAACATTTCTTTGTTAAGATATCAGCCCCAAATACAAAAGCTGCAACTGAGTTTAATTAGTGTTCTTAAGCCGCTTAAAGTCGCAGGGGTGCAGATCGCAGTCCATCGTAGGGCAGACACAGACACACATCTCAACCCCACCTCCTGAGCCTGAACCTGAACCCCAGGACCTTTGCTGTGAGGTCACATATTTAGAACGATTACTGGCGCCATGATTAATCTCGTAGTTCATGTTGTTATTAAACGCTTGTCTGTTAAAATTCGAAATTCAAATGTTTTTTTTTTTTAGAAATCGTTTAATAATCTTTAAAAATATATACTTTTTGGGTCAGTGATTGCAATTAATTCTTTCATCTGGCGACCTCTGTTGGTAAAAAAAAAGTTCTGCTCTATTGTTCAAATATAGAGCCCCTAGTGGCCACGATTTAACTAGCGCTACATTTTGATTGATAAAGCTACTAATTTCGCCCCATATTTTAATTATTTAATATATCGATGTTTCATTCGTCACAATTTACACATGTAAATAAAACCAAACACCTGACCATGTTTTACTATTACGAATATTTATGAAGAAATAGGTTATTCTAAAATGTATAGTACTGTAATAAAACACCATTTCCCCCTCTTTCATTCTTCATATAACTAGTCAAAGGCTTTTAAAATAACATGCCACCAAAAGTTACATAGTGTGCCACAAGGTTTGATGATAAAGGAATTAGGGCTGTGGCATTGTAGGCCTATTTAAGGGGTTGAGCTTCTAAATCCAGTGAAGAAAAAATCTTAATGACATCACAATTATAAGCATCCCAGTTTGTGGAAACTAGAGAATATGTCAGAAAATTAAGGTGTCCCACTGGGCAAATACACCCAGGACAGTGCCAGGACAGGTTGCCAATCTGTCACTGAGCACACTTACCAAAACACGCGCACGCACAAACACATAGAATTAATTCATTCATTATCGTCCACTTAATCCTGTACTGGGTCCATGCCATCCAGGGGAGAACGTTTCGGGCACTGGGCAGATACACCTAGGACAGGGCACCAATCTATCACTGGGTACACTCAATCACACAGCCACACACACAAACACACAATATACGGGGCAATTTAGAGCACTCAATTTACTTTGAATCCATGTTATTGGACTGTGGGAGAAAACCCGGAGGAAACCCACATGGACATGAGGATAACATTGAAACTCCACCTAGATTGGTATTCAGACCAAGAATCCCCAGTGCTGAGAGGCAAACGTGCTAACCATGCATAGTTGTCAGTTAAAATAATCAAAATTTATCTATTTATCTATTTTCTGCCGTCTGTCTTTCTGTCTGTTTATCCATCCATCCATCTATCCAGCTAGCTAGCTTTTTGAATATCTGTCGGTCTGTCTGTCCATCCATCCTATATGTCTATCCATCCTACCTTAAATGCATGTGGTTTTAAATCTGATACCACAAAACCACCTGTGTGTAATGTAAAGGTGTCCCAATACTTTTAACTACAAAGTGTATAGGAGTGGCTGTGAAATCGCTGATATGATTTTTTTTAATTGAAAACCCCATCCATATTAGAACAGAAAATAAATCTTAACTTTTGACTTAAATGTTGAATTATAGATTGTGTCACTGTTGTCTACACAAATGTTTAAATACCTTCAGTTTTGTATGTCTCTGACGTCATAGGTTTCGTTTAGGGTGGGTCAATAGCGCATGCCTGTTGGTGGACGTGGCAATGACGTAACGCACCGGAACCCTGGAGTATCTACTGCAATCGGCCAACGATGAAAGTCGACAGCTTGGTTAATTAATAGTAAGTAAGTGCTTGTAATATTTCCGCACAACACCAAACACGACCTTTCCGTAAGAACTACTGGCTTATTTTTTAATTACATTAGGTTTTAGCTTAACTTTAGTCGTGTATTTTTACTAGTAGCCTACAAAGCTAACCAGCTGATTAGCTAACAGCGCCGTAGCTAACAGCTTTTATTTTCTGTTGGCATCAGGGCCGAATCCCAAATACCCCACTACTCCTTTTCAAAGTGCACTAATTCGTGCTTCAATGTGTTTGAATTTCACAGCCCATATAGTATACTTTTTAAAAAGTAAAAGTAATTTGAGATACAGCCAGGGGATTTTAAAGCGACGCGTTCTAACATCTTTGTCTTTCTTATTTTTTGTGGTATGTATTATGTTTTACAGACGTTTATATAAAGTTTAAACAAATTTCTTTTGAAATAAAGTCAAATTTCTTTCTATGTTCCCTGGTTTGTTAATTTAAACAGCAAACGTTAGCTCTTTTGGTGATTGTTTTGTAAGCGATTTGCCTGGATGAGCTCGAAACTTCTGGGCTTCGTAGATTATACCTGTTGATTTTAGACCACATATTTAACAAATGTAATGTATATGGTTTTTAATTTTCAAAAATGTAATGCTTAGTTTGTAATATACTCAAACATATGGTAACGATGTGTGTTGGTTGTGTCCTTCTTGGTCACAGATGAAGCAAAGGATCTTTGAACAGCACTCAATTCTGTTAAGTTTTTAATCGACAAGCTGCATTTGGCGTCTGTGACAGTTTCCACGTTACAAGGATTTACAAAAAGTTTATTATTATAGAAAATATAAGGACACATCTTTCCCAAAATCATGACTTGCAGGGATCGTACACTTGAGTTCCAGTCGGCCTGCAATTCCCTCCAAAGAAGAGAAACAAAGGTAAATGTTTCCAACTCCCTCAGAAACATTACTCTACCCATAATGTAGTATGTTATTTGCTAAGCAAAAGGGTGGTGTATATATTGGTATTGGTATATAGGCATATACAGATACCTTGTTAGTTCCACTCTGTAGGACATACTGAAGAATTAAAATATGGTTCATGGAATAAACTGCAATATCGATAATTTATTTCATGCACTTAAATATATCCCTTGTGTATTCCATGTGTTTTGCTCTTGTAGCTGTAAGGACAGTCACATACATAAGGTCATTAGAATTACACAGCATATGCGTTTACAATAGCTGTAACTCGTTCTACACCCAGATGGTGAGCATTTTTACAGGCACGTTTCATTGAAATCACTCACTAATTTGCTTATTTGGCAAGATAACTTTCTTCATTTCCATCATTTCCGTCTTCTTTTAAGTTTTTGGGTAACAAAGTGGTGCTGCAGGATCAGACATGTTTAGTCAGATGTGCTCTTTGCTGTTGATGTGCAACTCGTAGCATGCCTTACAGAATTAGCTTCACATTAGTCGCTCTGCATCATACCCTCCACTCTATCAACGCTCCAATCACTATTCGCCAAACGTCTCACGTCTTTTCCTTCACTTACCTGGCGGCAATTGCTATACACCAAGTGCCTCATCTCAATTGTTATTAGCGAGAAGCCATTCATTTTTCCAAGGTCATATGATAATGAATGAAGGGGCCAAGTTTCAAATGTGTAGTTATTTGGGAATGTGACCCTGATAATGATATCGAACGAATTGAAAAAGGTGAGAAGTACAGTTTTTTCATGTCTGTCACACTTAAGTGTTTCAAAACATCAAACTAATTTAAATAGTAGTCAAAGACAAGACAATATGGTAGTGGTAGTGTAATGGTCTGGTGGTGTTTTGTTGCGTCAGGACTTGGAAGACTTGCTGTTACAAATGGAACTATAAATTCTGCTATCTACCAAAAGATCCTGTAAAAGAATGTCTGAACATCTGTTTGTGACCTAAAGCTGGACAATGATCCAAAACACAAGTCCACCTCTGAATGGCTGAAAACAAAATGAAGACTTTGAAGTGGCCCAGTCAAAGTCCTGTCCTGTTTGTTATTGAGATACTTTTGTTTGACCTTAAAAAGGCAGTTCATGCTCGAAAACCCTCTAATGTAACTGAATTAGAACAATTCTGCAAAGATGAGTGGACCAAAATTACTCCAGAACGCCGTAGAAGACTCTTTGCATGTTATCACAAATGCTTGGTTGCAGTTGTTGCTGCTAAAGGTGGCCCAAGCAGTTATTAGGTTTAGGGTGCAATCCATTTTTTTTTTATCCAGGGCCATGTAGGTTTGGATTTTTTTTTCTCTCTTAATAATAAACACCTTCATTTACATATTGGTCTTGTGTTTACTTTTGTTGTTTTTGACTACTATTTAAATTGGTTTGATGTTCTGAACCACTTAACATGCAAAAAAAACAGGAAAATGTGACGAGAACACTTTTTCACACCTGTATGTATGTATGTATGTATGTATGTATGTATGTATGTATGTATGTATGTATGTATGTGTGTATGTATGTATGTATGTGTGTATGTATGTATGTATGTATGTGTGTATGTATGTATGTATGTGTGTATATATATATATATATATATATATATATATATATATACACACACACACACAATAATATAACATGTAACTAACATATTACATGTACTGTAGGTATCTGTTAGTTAATAGAACATTTGTGTTTAAATTTGTGTTAAAAAAAAATCTTCACCAGCTGCACAAACTAAGCAAAATTCTATGTTAACCATGCCTGTATTCAGCTTTCCTGCTATAAGTGGTTGTAATATATTTATGAGTGCGTACTGCTGTCAGCCCAAAGCAAGAAGATAATAGATTCTCTTTATAGGACAGTCAGGGTTTTTTGTGTCTTTCTTAAGTAAGCATGGCATTCCTCCCGGAGCACCCTTTTTTGTGTATCATGTTTATTTAATGATTGTGTGTGGTAAACTTTTAATATTAACATTTCACCTCTGCCTTTCAGAATGGTATTGTGGCAAAACCTAGTCATGCTGCTCTTAAACAAAGGAGTGACTTTACGCTGATGGCAAAGTAAGGGTTTGTAGTGTGTGTTAACTGATAATAGCATCCGTAGAACATAATACTTCATATCATTTTCTTTTTGTGTTTTTTAGGAGAATTGGCAAAGACTTGAGTAACACCTTTGCAAAACTTGAAAAGCTCACAATTCGTAAGTACCTTCCGAAGATACAGCTATGTTGAGTTTTGATTTAAGTTACAGCATGAGTCATTACACTATATTATTTTTGATTGTCATTTGTATATGTTTAGTGGCCAAAAAAAAGTCTCTCTTTGATGATAAATCTGTGGAGATTGAAGAATTGACCTACATTATAAAGCAGGTATGTAGCTACTGGTTTTATTTATTTTTTACTTGCATCATGTTTATTTTCAAACTGATTGATGGTTTATTTTCTTCTTTATTATGAATTATAGGATGTGATTGGTTTAATTGCCACAAGCTTGTCATTGATGGTTGCTTCTGTATTCATACAGTTTGTGCTACATATTGACTTTAGGTAGGTCTTTATTGACATTTGGGTCTGTTTCTTTTTCTTTTAGGACATCAACAGTTTAAATAAACAGATAGCACAACTGCAGGACCTGGTGCGCTCGCGCAGTGGACAGAATGGCCGCCACATTCAGACACATTCCAACACGATTGTTGTCTCTCTCCAAGTAAGTCTTATCTAATGCTGTACAAGAGAGATTTTCATCTTATCTTTATTTATAATCACTGACTAGACTGGTTACATTGCAGTAACTTGTAAAAACATCAAAACTTTTTCTTATTGTACTGAAAAACATCCCTTTCTGATATTTGCAGTCAAAACTGGCATCGATGTCGAATGACTTTAAGTCAGTGTTGGAAGTCAGAACTGAGGTAAGATTTACATACCAGTCAGTTGTTATTTTTGTTTCTGAGCCTAAATGACATTTAACATTTTCCATGATAGGACATTTAACCTTGATAAAATGGCTTGCATTGATATTTTATTTACCATATGCTGTTTAATTTGCGTTTTCTCATTGTGTAGAATTTGAAGCAGCAACGCAGCAGGAGAGAACACTTCTCTCAGGCACCAGTATCTGCAGCCCCTCTGCTGGCCAACAACTTCAGTGAGTTCACACGAATGTTAGAACATCTATACTCTATATATAACAAAATAAACCATATTTGAATTGCCTCAACAACAAACTAGTGGTCAGAAAATTAGCAATTTACCAAATCTGCAATATATTTAATATAAAACAGCCCTTTTCTATGATTTTTGTAAATGTTATGTGGGTAAACTTGCATACTGAACTAACTGGAATTCAGCAAAAACATTGTTTTATATCAGGGGTTGGAATCTTCTTTTCTTTGATCTTTTACTTTGATTTTTTTTCAGTTTTTTTTAACAGTTCAATGCAGCAGTAGGCAATGACATTGTGCAAATGGTCTCACACCTGCATTTTTATGGTTCTTGTCAAATTTTCCACCAGTTATTTGTTTTAGGAACCATTAAAAGCTGTATAGTTTGCAATTCTGGGTTTGGCTTATTATCTTTAGCACATCATGAAACCCATTATATTGTTGAAAGAGAACAGGCTTCTGTTCTGTTTTGTGGAAACAAGACCATGGTGCTGTCATGTTTTTTTTTTATTATAAATGTTATATAAATGTTTTGTTTCATTGGGTAGAAACTTGCCACCTAGTGTGTTAAACCAGTAATATAATAATATTTGAAAACAACCCATATCTGGTTCCAGATAGCTCAGTATTGATGCAGGATGAGTCCAGAAGTCTTGGTGCGGATGTTGCCATTGACATGGACTCAAGTGCCAACCCTCTCCAATTGCAACTTATTGATGAACAGGTAACATTAATATTTTTATTAGAATGTGATTTACTACCTGTTTGTGTTTAATTTGTAATTCATCAATGTTTGTACTGCTTTATTAAGGACTCATACATCCAGAGTCGATCAGATACCATGCAGAACATTGAGAGCACGATAGTGGAACTAGGTTCAATCTTCCAACAGCTGGCACATATGGTAAAGGAACAGGAGGAGACTATACAGCGGTGAGGAGAAAAACACTGTTTTGTTGCTTTATAGTGAAACCTGTTGCTTTACTAGAACAAGTATTAAGGTTCCTTTGAGATCCTTGTGTATTAACTTGATTATCTTCTGACCCATGTTACTATGAAATCTCTTGTGTTTAGGATTGATTCCAATGTGGAGGACACACAGCTGAATGTGGATATGGCCCATGCCGAGATCCTCAAATACTTTCAGTCTGTCTCTTCCAATCGCTGGCTCATGATTAAGATATTCCTTGTACTTGTGGTCTTCTTTATTATTTTTGTGGTCTTTCTTGCTTGAGAGTGAAGGACCACGAGAAAGAAAAAGATATAAAGGGGACATAGAACATGTAACAAGAAGATGGACTATAGTGGGCAATGTGCAAAACAATTCAGTCTCAGCTGTAATAATTGTATCACTTTTGGATGGTACGATTCCACTGATAAGTGCAACTATAAAACAGCTGAAGAAACATTCATGGATAATTTTCCTCTCTTCACAGTTAATGATGACGATAGTAAAACTGTAACATCCTGTTCGGTTCAGAGAGGGATGGGTGTAGTCAGGATTCACTAACACACTGTTAACTTTACACATTAACATTGTAACTATTGAGTCTTCACTTACTGTGTTTGTTTAAGAAGGCTCATTTTGTAAATGGTTTGATTCTACAAACTGCTCTGGTTTGGTTTCTTCTGACAGTGTTATCAGCAATTGGTGATAACATGAATGACTTAAAACTCACTTTTGGAATAAATTAATGTGACCGCTTGTACAGTCTATCGTTCTATTAAGCTTTTTTTTTTCCTATTTTTCATTCTTATTTTCGTATTAGAATAAGTTTTTGAAACTTCTCATTGCTGTGTTATGGCTTTTACTTAACAAAACAAACCTGTAATTAATTTTCTTAAAATTTTTGTTTTCATTAATGCAAAAGATCGGTATGTCCTGGTCTTATGATTTACTGCTTAATGTAGTGCAAATGAAGACCAGTTTCATGCCTTATATAGATAATGTATAGATATAAGCCCTCCCATTCCAGTGTCGGATGTGGTTCTGCAGTAATGTGGATTATATGAAAGTAGGCAGATTAACCTGCTAATGCCCAGGAATCCGTATGGGAGCCATTATTTAACAAAAATGCATTAATTGATTAGTTGTGACCAAAATACTATCAGTATATCAAGTCATCTGACAGTTTGTTTCCATTAGACTATTTAAAATATATGCATCAGTGTGTACAGAGTATTATTTAATAAGCACTTTTATAATCAAAATGTACATTATCTCTCTTTTTAAGATGTATGGCTTGACTTGTAAAAATCTACACAAAGAATCTGGAAAGAGTGCGTAATAAATCTGTGAAATGGAAAAATATTAGTGTGTAAATGAATTTCTACATATTTTGAATTTCTCATTTGGTGTATATGTACAATTTTGACACAACACATTTTTGGCTTATTTTTATTGATAAGTAAAACAAAAAAATCATGTAATATTTACAGGAAGAATATG
>JAOUQT010328411.1:0-13605 GCA_025769995.1 Xyliphius kryptos
ACTCCACCCAGATAGGGATTTGAACCGGGAATCCCCAGCGCTGAGAGGCGAATGTGCTAACCACTAAGCCACCGTGCCGCCTCACAAACTATATAAGGACAATTTAAAGCAGTTCATTTAGCTTGAATCCATGTTTTTGGAATGTGGGAGGAAACCGGGAAACCCAGCGAAAACCCACACAGACACAGAGAGAACATGGAAAGTCCATTCAGATTTGGATTCGAACGTGTATCCCCAGCACTGATGGGCAAACATGCTAACCATTAAACCACCATGCTATGTCAGTTATAAATTGGAAACCAATTTTTTAGCCAATGTATCCATAACTTGCTTTTACCTTTATTATTTTACTTATTCTGTGGCCTAATGGTTAGCCTGTGCGCCTCTCAGCGCTGGGGAGTCCTGGTTCGAATCCCGATATGGGTGGAGTTTCCATGTTCGCCACGTGTCTGCGTGGTTTTCCTATGGGTTCTCCGGTTTCTTCCCACTGTCCAAAAACATGGATTTAAGGTAAATTGGCTGCGTTAAATTGCTCCTTTTGTGTGTGTGCGTGTGTGAGAGTGTGTTCCCAATGATAGATTGGCATTCTGTCCTGGGTGTTTTTGCCCGGTGCCCAAGACATTCTCCCCTGGATGGGCATGGGGAACCCCCCGCAACACTCATAGAGGATGTAGCACAAGATAATAAATGAATGAGTTTACTTATATTGGAAAATTATCTTTTAGCTGAGGCATCACAGTGACATAATGGTTAGCTACGTCTCTCAGCGCTAAGGAACCTGGTGTGGCTCCTGATCTGGTTGGGGTTTCCATGTTCTCAGTGTGTGGTAGCTCACTGTTTAGGGTGTTGGGCTATCACTAAAAAGGTTGTTGATTAAAATCTCAGGTCCTCTGAAGTACCAGTGTGGATACTTGAGCAAATCCCTTAACCCTCATCTAGTTGGTATACTTGTAAGTCACTTTTTTAAAAAAGCGTCTGCTAACAACCTAATATGTTGTTTAAATAACTTCTCCCTGTGTCCATGTGGGTTTTTCCTGGGTTTTCCGGTTTCCTCCCACAGCCAAAAAACATGAATTGAACAAAAAACAATGAAGGATAATCGACTGCTCTAAATTGCCCCTCTCTAAGTTGCCTCTAAATATTGTGTCTCTCTGTGTGAGAAAGTGTGTGCCTAGTGATGGGTTGCGCCTTGTCCTGGGTGTATCTGCCCAGTGCTCAAAATGTTCTCCCATGATTGGGCATGGGGCAACCCCATGACCCTAGTAAAGTATTAAGCAGAAGATAATGTGATGAGAGGAGATCATAGGCTTGTGGTTAAGGAACCAGCCTTGCAACCTAAAAAAAATCCCTAACACCAATTGCTCCCCGGGATGCCCACCGCTCTGGACATATGTGCTCACTTAACTAGTGTGTATCTGTGTGTGTTTTACTGGGTTAATTGGGTTAAACGTGGAGGACAAATTCCTCTTTGTGCAAGCCCAGTAGGCAAAATAGATCACTTTATCTTTTATCTACTTCTGCCTTTTAGTGATTACCAAATACTATACATTCTTAACTGCAATTTAATCAATTTTATTGCAGTGCTTTCTGGTGTAAAGGAAGAAAGATCATTTGACTATAACAAAGTTACATGGGCAAAGCATATGAAAACATTACATTTAGTCATTCAGTCATTTAGTCGACACTTTTATCCAAAGTGACCTACAAATGAGATAACAACACAAGTCAGTAGTTTAGGACATTATATCACAAAGTATTTGAATTGATTGTTGTTGTTTTTTCACACAGAAACCTGCCGATTATAATGACTTGGGTGGAAGCGCAGAAGCCAGGCATGAACGGTGTAAACATCATCACCTCAGACTTTGTGGAGCTGGTAGACTTTGCCAGTACTGTCATTAGACTCAATAACCTTCTTATTCCTGACCATGCCATCACATAACCGCTGCTAACAGATGTCAGAGGTCAAAAGACTGGTTCAGACTGATGAAATCACATGATCATCTGACACATGACCTGTAAAGCCTATTGTCAGCACCACTCACTTGACTTAGAATTAATTATTAAATCGTGGGCGCTAATAGTAGGGGTGTAACAGTACGTACGTTGTACATTTTCCACTCAGAAAACAATTAAGCATGCCACGAGTGTAGCTCAGTTAAGAGGCGGAGTTAAGAGGTGGAGCATGGACCGCGAGTGGAAATGATACATGGAAATTACATACACTGCTTCATTCAAATCAACCATGTGAAAGGATTTTGGATCCCTGTGATTTACAGCAGCACTGGAGCAGTACGTAGATCGAACATGAACAGTTGCAGCAGTTGTGAGGTATATTTTTGGAAACATTTAGAACAGGGTCGCCAACAAGGTGGCCGCAGTCACCGAGTAACCCGCAAATCTATTCTAAAAACAGCTAACCATAGAGACACATACTGGTGAGCTGCAAAAAGTGAAAGGTTTGTACCAACAGCAGTCTGTTTTTACAAGATCAGTAAAAATTTCACAAAAAGCAGGATGATTTCTTCTGACAGAGCTGCCTTTTAAGACAACTATGAGAGAAGGTAACATTTATAAACCTTTGAAGCAATTTTTCACGGAGAAAAAGGTACTGCTGGTGTCAGTGAACACCGACGGGGCTCCTGCTATGATCGGCTGATGTACAGGATTCATCGCACACTATAAAGTTGATACACAGTTCTCGAACTTCATGCATTACCACTCCATCATTGTCCAAAATGTGCAAAAGTAATCAGCTTTGGACATGTGATAACTCCGGTCGTGTTATCAGGTGAATTTGGTATTGATCTTCATTCGTTTTCTACCTTGTTGAATCATTTTTGGTAATTATTGTGAGAAATCATCTACTTTTTTAGTGGACAGGTCATTGGGATCTACCAAAATGTATCTTGTTGTAAGCTTCAATGTTTTAACCTTTTCACATACATCATGTTAATATTAATAGCAATACAAGGCAATCTGATATTTTGCTCTGAATGCTGTCAGCCAGATGGGAGGTGCATGTGTTAACCTGTGTGTGCCCTTAATCCTCTGCTCCCTAGATGGGAAAGCATACATCAACAAATCCATTTGTTCAAACATCCAAAGTGCTCAAACATTATGCCAAAACAAACAGACTTTTGCTACCCGGCTTACCTGCAATCACTACGGAAATTCTGAATTACAGAAATCTGTTGTATTATAAAACACAGGGTTAGAAAGGTTAAAAACTACAAATAATCTTTTAAAAACTGCAACTGAAGTTTCTTTTACCATTTGGCAGCATTTCCTGCAATTTCCAAGGAGTTTTTCCATGCTCACATACATGTTGCCTTTTTTTTCCTCAACTAACATTCTTAGTTTATGTTTTTTTGTTTATTGACTGTAAAGTCTTTCATAAATTTTGTTATCTTTTGTCCTTTTTTATATAGTTCCCGATTCATTCATTCACTTAAGCAACTTATTCCAATCAAGGTTCGAAGTGTCAAACCCTTCATAGGGCAAGAGGAGAGGACAAAAACTTGAACAGGTCTGCAGCAGGAACATGGCATTTCCATCAACCAGCAACTATATTTTAAATATACCTTTAATACAGTTTGTTAATGAAGCCTCATATCAAAATGTTTTGGTCTAAATTGTGGCGTCAGTGTAACCACTTTAAATGATACACATTCTAAAGCACCTTTTTTTTCTTACAAATTGCATACATTTTATTGCAATTGGTTTGGAATGGGATGTCCAAAAATCTTGTAGATGTTTTGTCAGCTAGTAATAATAAGGTGCTACCACTTGTTCCAAGATTCTCCTCTTCATACTCGGTCATTGTTAATATATTGTTTACAGAATATTTGATCTTATAAAATGTGTTAATAATTCAAGTTTATTTATATAGCACTTTTTGCAATAGTACATGTCACAAAACAGCTTCACAGTGTTGTGAACCCCAAAGCGACAGTGGAAAGAAAAAGCTTTCTGTTATGTTGTTTTTAAGAAAGAAACCTTGGAAGGACCAAAGCTCAGTGGGGACTCATCCTCCTGGAGCATTCTGGCAGCATCCACAGTGTAGGACAGTCATTTAAAATTGTGTAGTGATTAAGTGTTCATATTCAACAACTGAAAAAAATCCAGTGAAGCCGTCCTGCAAGACTTCAATGATACAAGTCCAACAGAGAAAAACAGACAAATTAAGCAGTTAGAGCTAAAAAAAAAAATAAAAAATAAAAAAAGCACAGTAATTATGTAGGAGACAGTAGATTGATTAACACTGACAACCACATACAATTTTCCCATGAGTCGAGCAAATACACTCAGGACAGTCTACCGATCCATCGCCGGGCACATTCTTATTTCGGAGATCCCAGAGAAAACCCATGTGGCCACGGGGAGAACATGGGACCGCCAATCAGTTTGGCATTCAAACCCGGATCCCAGCACTGAAGATTAAACGTTCTAACCATTACACTACCGTGCCACCCAGTTTTATAAATCATTTAACGTAAATACACAGAGCAAGTTCTTTCTAAACTTACAAATGCATGCTTAATATAAACTTAATTAAGGTCATCTTAATAAATGCATTGCCTCTATATATTCTTCTGTTTCTCTTTTTCTTCCATACTGTGTATTTTTGCTCTAATAATGGATTAAAGTTTTGGTAGTAGAATTTTTTGGGGGGTTCTGAGGTTCAATGCAAATCCGACTAGCTCTGCTGTGGTGAAAGCAAACTAAATTTGATATTTTTTGGGAGGTATCAACTGTAATTATGACCACTACTTTAGATATGTTTTTTGTGACCTTTGCATGATGTCAGTGCATATTTGTTCAGCGTGCTTGCCATGACCCATAGTAACCACAAGAAATGCTTTCTGATGCAAAGAGCCAAACACCAACGATCAGTTTCTTTATTTAGCCTCTTCTCAAATAGGGTCATGTGCTTTTGCTTTTTTTGAAACTAAAAGCATAATAATATATATATTTCTTACCAATGTAGATAAATAAGCACTAAACACTATTTATGGTTATTCATATTTGTGTAGCACTACAAATAGCTAAAAGCAAAATTAATATATGGTTTATAGACTGTTTTAAGTAACATTTTGGATATATATATCTTAAAAAACTTTTAACAATGATGATTAAGGAGAAAAAAAACTTCAGTTCATTTATTACTTATTTTTTTCTTAATACTTTACATTCAGTCAAAAATAGGGACTGTGTATTACAATGTGTGTACAGGGTGGGTCATAATATGAATACACTATAATAAAATGAAAGTGGTTGCTGAATATGCCGTTTTTGGCATATTAATACATGAGAGGGGGAAAACATTTGAGGCTGGGTGACGCCCATGGTGGCAGTCTGCAAAGCCATCATTTTGGATTCAACTTTACTTTTTTCAGTTGGAAGGGGGTTATGCGATACATCAAACACATCGAAAATTGGACAAGGAAAACAATGGTGTGCTCATTTTTAACGTAACTTTATTCATTACTGACATGGAGCAATGACATTAACACACTGAAAATGTGCTGCCCATTGTGTTGAATTGTCAACCCAATTCTCTTCTCCCACTCTTGACTAAGGCTATAGTGTACTCTGTGAAGATCCAGGATGTGAGGTGCCTGAAATAATGGAAACAGGAGGCCTGTGGTAGCATTTCTTCTGCAGTATTGCTCTGAATGTGTCAAAAGTGGGAGAAGAAACTCACGTTGACAATTCAACACAATGGGCAGCACTTTGAACACATCTTTTAGTGGGTTACTGTCATTGATCCATGTCAAAAACATGTCAATAGCTTGATAATGAATAAAGCTACATTAAATATGAACACACCATTGTTTTTCATGTGCAATTTCCTATTAGTTTGATGTGTCACATGACCCCCTTCCCTTTGAAAAAAAGTCAAGTTGAATCCAAAATGGCGACACATGAGTGTCTCCCAGCCGCAAATGTTTCCCCCACCTTCTATGTTCTAATATGCCACAAACGACATATCAGCAGGCTACTGGCAACCACTTCCGTTTTATCAGGGTGTATCCATACTTATGGCCCACCCTGTATATTTGTTCTGCCCAAAAATTTGCATGACAGGTACAGATATGTATGAAATAAAATCAAATGACATTAAAACCAGCAAATTAAGAAAAAATTGCAGCTGTGAGAGGGTGAGAACAAATGAAAACCCAGGATTTCCCAAACTCACGAATTTTGGCTTAGTTCACAGAATGTATTAATATTAACTTACATCGGTTTGCTGGTGAAACTGCTGTCAAGCTGCGTCCCTGGCTGATTTGGGTCTCTTTCCCCATGGCATGCGATGTTCCAGTGTTTAAAGAATTGGAATGCACCCTTTTTCCTTTTGTTTCTTTTATTTAGTTTAGGGGTCATGTGGGCACCCAAGGTTGCATTTATTGATACCGGGATGTGCACATACCTAAAGATTTAATATTGTTTTAATTAAACACACTTTTAAAACTATTGTTTGTCTCTTGTGTTTTTTTTTGCCCCATGTAGTTGGGTCCAGCATGCCCACATTTTACAAGCATGCTGTGCCTGTAAAAAGACAGATTTACGGGCATCTCTGAAGGCCTATAAATTTTAGACTTACAGACTGATGTTAATTATATTTTGTTAATGAATACTTATAAGAATAATTTTAAGCGATCTGTCCACTTCCTTTCATACCATTTCTCCCAGTTTCTCAGCTTCCAGATGTGTATTTTCTTACTAAAAAATCACATCATTAGTTGCCAGATTTTGCAAGTGTAGATAAACCTGTAACTCTAACCAATCAGATTTTGAGTCCTCGATACCAGAATCACCTAGAAGGCTGATGTTATTTCAGCATATTCATGCCCTTTGATTGGCGAAAACTTTTGATTAGCAGACATCAGCGTTAGCTTCAATGGCAACACAAAAAGACCTCTTAATGGAAGGATTTTCTGTACAAACAATCCTGATTTGTGGTAAGTGTATTTTCCTAAATAATATTGCAATTTTAAGATGTTATTGTTTGTGATTTTTTATGTGTAGCTACACTTGTGTAACGTGGTATGGGGAGATTGAGATGGGAAGTGGTAGCTCAGTGATGTGGGCGTTAGACTGTCAATCAGAAGGTTGTGGGTTCAAATCCCAGGTCCAATGAAGTTACCAATGTTGGTCCTTTAGCATGACCCTTACCCTCATTGCTCCAGGGTGCTGTATCAACCCTGTGTTGTGATACCAACAAAGTTGGGATATTTATAAGTCTATTTAAGTAAACGCATCAGCTAAATAACTAAATGTAGAAATAAATGAGGACTGGAGACAGGATTTTACAGGCTCAGAAACATTATTTACACATTTTTAAAAATTCACTAATACACACGAGGTCAATCCGACTCCCCCTTTAGGGCGCCGCATTGTCTTTCTCCACCACAGCGCTACCGTCATAACAAATTATCTATCTGCTATGCAAGATATGACTCTTTATACTGCATTTCAGCATAATAAGATGTTTTTATAGCCATATAATAGTTATTGACAGTTGTTTTAATTCAGATGGAGTATTCCTGAAGCCCAGGTGTGAAATGCACGGCCCACCACCAATTTAAGTTATTAAACCACTAATGGTTATCCCAAATTATAAGGCAAAATAGTTTACAGATAACCAAAGTTAATTTTGCACTTTAATTTAAAGATGGTCACATGACATTCGGAAGGCTCCTACAGATAGTCATCAACATTTTTGAAATTCCTTCAGATTGTCCACCCACAGAACAATGTGGAATCTAGGATCCAGCCACCCAAACATAGTGATCAGGCTAAACTTTAACTTTAAGTGTAGATTTAGCACCTGTAGTTTAGATAAGTATTGTACCGCCACGGTTTAATTTTAATCCTGAAAAGAAACTAATGGGTGCATTAAATATGAAGACACTGAAACACAAACATACATTCACATCCAGTTAGCACGGCTCCAGAGGGATTTTTTAGCACCACCATTACATGCACCATTTAATCTCTTCTTTCAGTTTTGCATTTTATTCCCACCTTAACAGCTGGATTTGGCATTGGGTTTATACAATGCAATTGCATCAGTGTTTGTTTTAAAATGTTTGTTTTTTTTAGCAAATTGCCTACTTACAGCTTCTTTAATTTTCAGGCAATGAGAACATTACCTTTAGTGTTTTCTGACTGTTTCCAGAGGCACACTCTATTATTGCTTTTAGCAGCATACCAATTGGTTATTTGATCAGTTAAAACATGTTTGATGGCTAAATAATATAAACAGTGTTTATACAAAAATTTAAAATCCATCCATCCATTATCTTCCACTTATTCATCTACTAGGGTCGCGGTGGGGTTCCCCGTGCCCATCCACGGGGGAACATCTCAGGCGCTGGGCAGATACACCCAGACCCACACTCACAAATACACATGCAAACACACATTATATGGGGCAATTTAGAGCATTTAATTTACCTGAAACCATGTTTTTGGAACGTGGTAGGAAACCAGAGAACCCGGAGAAAACCCACGCGTACACAAGGAGAACATAAAAACTGCATCCAGATCGGGATTTGAACCAAGAATTCCCAACGAAGAGGTCGCCAAATTTTTGCATTGTCAGTCACTACAGAATTCCAAACTTCATGAGACCTTTAGATTAGCTCAAGAACAGTGCGCAGAGAGCTATATTGAATCGGTTTCCATTATTGTGCAGCTGCATCCAAGCCATACATCACCAAGTGCAATGCAAAAAGCGTTGGATGTAGTGGTCTAAAGCACGCCGCCACTGGACTCTAGAGCAGTGGACACGCATTCTCTGGTGTGACAAATCGCACTTCTCCATCTGGTAATCTGATGGATGAGTTTTGGCGATTGCCAGAATACTTGGGTTATTGCTTGACTGCATTGTGCCAAGTGTAAAGTTTGGTGGCGGGCGGAGATGTTTTTCAGGAGCTGGGCTTGACCCCTTAGTTCCAGAGAATGGAACTCTAAATGCTTCAGCATACAAGACATTTTGGACAATTCCATGCTCCCAACTTTGTGGGAACAGTTTGGAGCTGGCCCTTTCCTCTTCCAACACGACTGTGTACCAGTGCACAAAGCAAGGTCCATAAAGACATGGATGACAGAGTCTGGTGAGGATGAACTTGACTGGCTCCTGACCTTAACCAAGCTTCTTGAAGAATGCCCATAAATACACTCCAAAACTTTGTGGACAGCCTTCCCAGAAGAATTACAGCAGTTCTAGCTGCAAATATTGAACCCTATGAATTAGGAATGGGATGTCACTTGTGAGTCAAGGAAGGTAAGCGAATACTTTTGGCAATATAGGATAAGTGTGTATTAAACCCAGCAGTTTACACCACCAATAATCACATGAACTATCATGTGTGAACGGAACAAACTATTTTCACCAATTTGACATTGTCCAAAATGCATAACTTTTTTTCAGATAAAAACAAAATGGGGCATAAATAAAGTGGATTTCTGAAAGCCTTTGCTACTGTTTACTTTTGGCACCTATATTTTTGGTTTATGTCTTCATTTTAAAGAACAGCTTCCAGATTTTAAGTTGCATTTTGTCATCGTTATCTAGCTTAATGTTCAATTAACCACCGACCTCCATACCCACAATAGCACTGGTTTTCTAAAGTGTCATTTAGTGCTCCTGTTTGTTGTTCTGTTTATATTTTTGGTGTCACCTTTTTTTCTAACTGAGCGTTCCACCAAATGTCAACGAGCGTCTTCCCCGTCTTGACCTCGTCTTGACCTCCAGGCAAGGTATCCTATTAATTCTCTCTAATTTTGTCTGTAAAAGCCAATTTCGAAACCATGTTTTTTTTAATTTTGTGTTTTCATCTAAGTTACTCCCACTCCACTCCCACTAATTTCTCACCCTCCCTCTAAAACTTGTTTAGCTTCTACCTTGGCACTGTGAAGAACATGAAACAATTTAAAGAAATGTTCACATTGTTTTATGTGGCAGAGGAGGCAATAACATATAAACAGATACTAATTGAAGTATTTCTAAAGCTGGTGGGTTGCAGAGCAGAGTAAATGCTGACAGCCAGGCATTTTTAATTCCCTCCTTACCTCATGCTTTTACTTTCAGGACCTTGCTGTACAGTTTCAAATTAAGAGGATTAAGACTTTATGATCTTGAGCCTTTTGAAACTGACATTTTATGCATATCTCCTCAAGGCAAAACACAATACGTACATAAGTATTGGGACAGGAACATATTACACCACCCGATAGAGCATTCTATTTTAAGTTTGTTCCACCTATGTATTTTCAAAAGCTTTCACTTGTTATGGAAAGATTTACAAGATTATGAAGTGTGTTTGTGGAACCGCCTTGTGATGGGTTGGCGCCCTGTTTTGGGTGTATCTGCCCAGCGCCAGAGATATTCTCTGCTGGATGGGCATGGGGAACCCCACTGCGACCCTCGTAAAGGATTAAGCAGAAGATAATGAATAAATGAATGATTGTACAAATCCTTGCTCATAAAAATTTGGACTGTTATGATTTCTAATTTTCTATTAAGGATTTAGGGATTCAAGGAGGCTTTATTGTCATTTTCATCACATGTAGCATGTCACAAAAACTAAATTATGGCCCACGGACCCAGAGTAACCCTATAACTTTTAGAGCTAAAAAACAATATGTACATTGTATATATTAAACACTATATGACACTTAAGCACTAAATGACAAAGAAAACCAGTGCTATTGTTGGTATGGAGGTCGTGTCTAATTTTCATTAATGGTTTTCAATAAAACAATCTGATTTATAAACTGTCACTATCAGCACTGCTCTACTATACATCAAGTAAAAAGTGCAAAAATGTGAACCCAGCCAAAAGAAACCCTTCTGCTAATGCCAAGTTACCACACTCTACTATAGTGAGAGGCATGCCTAAGCCACAAACCATGGCCGCGACCCTCAAGAAAACATCCCAGCACTGACACACAGCAGCTATAAGCTTTTATGTATGTTTGTGAGATTAAATCATTGGCTCAGTATAACCCAATTCTGTTATGTTATGTAACACAGTCCAAAAACATGGATTTAAGGTAAATTGGCTGTCCTAAATTGCTCCTATCGTGTGTGTGTGTGTGTGTGTGTGTGTGTGTGTTCCCAACGATCGCTTGGCGCCTTGTCCTGGGTGTATCTGCCCAGTGAGCAAGAAGTTTTCCTCTGGATGGGCATGGAAACCCCCTCCCCCCACGGGACCTTCGTAGAGGATTAAGCGGAAGATAATAAATGAGTAAAAAAATGAATTAATGTGAGACTGTGTATTGAGATGTCAATGATAACACAACACATTATTAAAACAAAACCAGGTGAAATCAGATGATCCTTTACAGAGACAAAGGAGGAGGAGCTGCTATATCCTTCCAATTACATTTAACACCTTATTATCAAATCCACTGGTCGTTTTATTATTTTACCCTGAGAACCAAATAATCATGAGAACATGTACAGCGAAAAAATGTATCCTGGAAACACAATGCAGGCATTATCAAAAAAAAAAATTTCTGCTCTCAAAGCCAATGTAAACCGAGGGAGGTGCAGAGTGAATGAGCACAAAATATGACCCGATACTCTAAATGAAAAATCACTTTAAACTTTGATCAATTTAACAAACCTTTTCTATATTTTATAACTGTGTTGTTTATTTACTTGTGAATTGATCCATCACACCAACAGCAGACAAGGTTTTCCTATGTCGTCACTCCAAATTCAACTCACATGTCAATGTGAAACTCCTTTTCACACTGACATGTTTGAAATGAGGCAGTCTGTTAAATTGGTATGAATACATTAGTATGAGAGGTTGATTCAACTTTTTTGTCAGACCCCAGCACTATTTTCATAAAAGCAGCACTATTTTTACCATTAGAACTACTACTACTAATTATAATAATTATTATTATTATTAGAAAAATAATAATAAATAATAATTTTAATAATAATAATATGGATATGGGTCTACTGCAGTTTACAGTTTGAATCCACCTCAAACTGCTGGTATCCATTAGCTACAATAGTATGAAATCAATAAGTAATATATGTAAAAAAAAAATAAATAAAATAAAACAGAACACAGTTATGTGGTAATTAATTCATATTTCTAAAGATGAATGTGTTAACTGTGTAATGCATGAAAAAAAATCATTGCAAGTGTATCATTAAAAAATGTGTAGTTTTCACAAATACATATTAACACACTTTTTCATTTAATATACACCTGTTCACATTTACATTTGGTATTCAGTTAATTATACAACCAGTAATTGACAATAAATGAGGATTTTAAGGCAACAAATGATGGTTAATGTTGATTTACCATTTAAGAATATGTCTAACGTTGTGGGAACAATTTAGAGAAATCTATTTGCTGTTTCATTGTCCTTTCATAGTCCACTGAAAGGCAGTGACCTTGAAATTCCAGTGACCTGTTTAAGTGCATGTTCTGTTTTTAAAATGTTTGGGATTTTTGTCAGTTGGAGGTTCATCTGCCTCATAAAACTCATAAAAACTAGTTCTTACAAATTATATTATACTGGGCTAAAATGTAAAATATAATTCAATAATTCAAACAATTCAATATTTTTAAAGTTTTTATGTTTTACTATTTATGTTGATTTTGGTATGCAATGTCCAAAGTTCAAATTGGAAACTATTAGGTCAGATCAAGTCTCATATTTCTGTCTCTGATGTGACAGTTTGTGGTTGATTTTGAACATGAACTACTGGATTGATTTCTATGCAAGGAGTAGGAGTTTCTGCCTCGTGGAGAAAAGACTGTGTGCTTTGTTGCTGTGATTTACACAGTAGAGGCCGCAGTATATAGGTGGCATTCAAAGATTTTTTGTTCTCAAGTGTTTTCTTGTTAACATGCTGGATGGAGAGTTGACAACGTAACATCTGAATAAAGGCCGAGCGAAACTGCCGTGAAGACAGATTGTATAACAAGGGGTTGAGCACCGAGCTAAGGTAGAAAAAAGTGTCAGCCACAGGCAGAAGTCCAACATATGCCACCAGGTAATTTACAGTCCATGCAGATTTGGGCACAGCGGCTGTCATCATACGGCGCAGCTGGTTCGGCATCCAGCACACAAAAAGCGAGCACACAATCATCACTATAAGACACACAATCACACATTCATGCATTATGAACAAACACAAAAATAAACAATGCTGTGTTGACTTAAGCACAAATGCATATACTGGGAAAATATTTTAACATAAAAAATAAAAAAATTAAAGAGTGAATTAGTATCATTTACTATTACATATTTTAAATTATTTGGGATACATTGTCATGTATGTTTCCTGACAGGGGGCACAAAGCTTTCACTACAATCTAAACAAATTAATTGCCAATATGAATACAATTAGTAATATTATATATACAGTACTAGTCAAAATTTTGGACACACCAACTACTTGCTCTATTGTCTATATACTCTACTTACCATATACTGCGGGTGAAAAAAGTATTGAACACGTCACTATTTTTCTCAGTAAATATACACTGGAGATCAAAATTAGAGAACAATTCAAGAACACTCGATTTTTTCAGAAATAATGCACTCTTCATTGGT
>JAOUQT010328416.1:0-10053 GCA_025769995.1 Xyliphius kryptos
AAAAACACCTTACTATAGCCTTACATTTTTGTTTAAAAAAGCAACTTACTATAGCTTTACGTTTTTGCTGAAAAAAACGCCTTACTATAGCCTTAAGTTTTCGCTGAAAAAAACGCCTTACGTTTTCGTTGAAAAAACGCCTTACTATAGCCTTACGTTTTCGCTGAAAAAAACGCCTTACGTTTTCGTTGAAAAAACGCCTTACTATAGCCTTATGTCTTTGCTAAAAAAAAAAAAAGCCTTACTATAGCCTTACGTCTTTGCTAAAAAAAAAAAACCGCCTTATTATAGCCTTACGTTCTCGCTGAAAAAAAGCGCCTTACGTTTTCGCTGAAAAAAAACGCCTTACTATAGCCTTATGTCTTTGCTAAAAAAAAAAAAGCCTTACTATAGCCTTACGTTTTCGCTGAAAAAAAGCGCCTTACGTCTATAGTAAGGCGGTCAGAGGTGTGTGTTATTGTCAATAATAAAAAAAAAACGACTTGTTCGATCAGTTTTTAGGATCGAAACTACCTGTTGTTTAACTGTATTTTTGTCTCTCTGTGTCGCAGTGGTTCACACTGAGCGATGTTAAACACGGCCGGCTTCATTTAGTTTTGGAGTGGCTGCCCACAGTGACCCATTCTGATAAACTGCAGCAGGTCTGTATCGATGTATCAGTGATAATCATGATGTATCGGGGAGTTTACAGGGAATTTGGACAGTTTGGGAGTGTTTTTAATGCAAAGTCTTATTTTTTTTTTTGGCAGATTCTGCAGATGCAGAGTGCTCAGTCGTACCAAAATAAAGTGGTGCCATCAGTCGCCCTGCTCTACATCCTAATCGACAGAGCACATGCATTACCAGTTAGTTTTACTTCTCTGAATAATCAGCTTATTGATTTGAATTTTATGTTTCAAGTTATTTTTGTATGTGTAGTTAAAGAAGAGTGGGAAGGAACCTAAAGCTGGAGCGGAACTTGTGTTGGGAGCGAGCTCTTACAAAACTAAGGTAGAAAATACACACAGACGATAAATGTAAACATTACAGCTGACCATTAAATTGTACAATGACTAAATGATTTACAGTTACAATTTTAACTGTATAATGTGTAGCTGACTGGTCCACAGTTATTCATTTAAACAAGTGGGACAAGAATCTAAAAAAAAAAAAGTACTTTTTACACATGGTTCTTGTGGTAAAGTCTAAATCTAACGGTTTCTTTTCGTTTCTATAGGTGTGTGATCGCTCCACCTCACCTCAGTGGCATGAGGCATTTCAGTTTCTGGTTCAGGATCCCAACAAAGACATGCTTGTTATTAAGGTGACAATTTGATGCATTTTAAACTGGAAAATATTTTACCAAACAAGTTTTGCACTTTGTTATTAATTATCTGATTTTTTATATATATATTTATGCTTTTGGCACATGTGATCTCTGCGCACAGGGGGGGATGGGTGGAGGGGTCCTTATAGCAATTGGCGCACAGTTAGCGTGGCCAGACAAACGCGGGGCATTTTACATGTCATCTGATGATGCGGGGTGCTTGGTGTGTGTGATCTTGGTGGTGGTCAGGTAGAGTGAAGGGGATAGATGCGGGGTGCTTGGCGTGTAAGATCTCAATAGCAATTGGCACACGGTTACAGTGGAGGGGATTACGTGAGGCTCTTGCCATGTGTGATCTTAAAGGCGATTGGCACACTGGTAGTGTGCAGGGAATGACGCAGGGGTGCTTGGCGAGTGTGATCTCGATAGCGATTTGCGCGAGAGTAGAGTGAAGGGAATGATGGGGGGCAGCTCCAACCCTCTACCCCTTCCCACCCATTACCTGGACACGTGGCGAGCAGCGGCGAGTGCCAAAATCATTACTGATGACTTGCAACTCGTAGCCTTACAGCATTAGCTGCGTTGGGGCTGCAAATAAATATCGGGCACAGTTAGGGAAACTTTAATGCAGACGGAATTTAAAGGACGTTATCTCGCCCAATAAGCAAATCCGTGAGTGACTTCAATGAAAAAATGCTTGCCACCCGAGTGTAGATGGAGAGTAACCTCTAATGTAAATGTATTCCCTGTACGTAACAGTTATTTTATATTTAAACTTCTGTAAAGTAATACATGAAATAAAACGCAATCAAAACAGTTCCGAGCACAATATATATGTTACAACCACATTTGCACTGAAAAAGAGAGGCTTTTAATCTCATGGTATAGTGACAATAAAAGGCATTGTTTTATTCTATTCTATAGCTTTCAAGTGGGTGGGATCAGCCCATGGGTTCCCTAATTCTACCAATCAGAGAGCTTCTGTCCAAGCCTGAGTTGCTGGTGGACAAATGGATGAATTTAGATGGTGCTTTACCTGAAAGTCAGATTCTACTGAGAGCACAGCTTAAGGTAACTCACACTCACACTTAAAATATATTTAGTTTGGCAAGCAGTCTTTAAAAATGAGTCCTCATGATGTATGTAAAGCAGTTTTGGTGTTTGCATGTGACTATTTGTTTGAATGCAGGTTCTAAATTCTAAAATGGCAGCACTTATGGCACTTGGCGCTGGTCCTGTGTTGAGCAATAAGCAGGCAGCTACCACTGGGCAGATCAAAATCTCTGTGTCTTACCAGAAGAAGCTTTCAGTGCTTGTTCACGCCTGCAGGTTCGTCGATTCATTTTATTTCAGTGACTGGTTTTGATAGTAGGTCAGTTTTCTGTGCAAAAAGACCTTACAGTGTCTAAAACCAAAAAAGTTCAGAATTTATAATGAAGTTACTGGAAAAGAGTGATCACTGTTAGCACGTTCACCTCTCAGCGGTTTGAATCCCGATCTGGGTGGAGTTTCCATGTCCTCCCCGTGTCCGTGTGGGTTTTCTCCGGGTTCCCCGGTTTTCTCCCACAGTCCAAAAACATGTATTACAGGTAAATGGAATGCTCTAAATTGCCCTATATATAAATTGGCGCCCTGTCCTGGGTGTATCTTCCCAGCGCCCGAGAAGTTGTCCTCTGGATGGGCATAGGGAACCCCACTGCGACCCTCATAAAGGAATAAGCAAAGATAATGGATGGACATGTAAACCTTACATCGGATTGTGTTTCAGTACTTTAGAAATAAGATTACTTTGACTATACAAATATTTTGAAGACAATGTTGGGAGAGATGAGGCAGGAGGAAAGGTCCAAAAAGGAGGTTTATGGAAGTGGTGATTGAAAACCTGTAGGTGGTTGGGGTTAACAGAAAGGATTTTCAGGATGGGGCCAGATGGAAAAATGGCGACCTCTAATGGAAACAGATGAAAGTCATTGCACAGGGATACAGGAGGACAGAGAGAAAATTAATCTTAGATAGCAAACAGCCATAGGTTTATTCCCAGTTATTATTTTATATTACTATAAAGCTAGAACATTCACAGCTGCTCGTGTTCATATTTATGATATTCTAGGAGTTCTTTAAGTAAATTAAGGCATTAATCCTTATTCAAACATTCAAATCGTGCTAAAATATGTGATAAGTATGTGTTTCATTCAAAATCACTTAAATTTGCATGCAATTCTATTTTTTTATATATTATTTACCATATTTTTACCTGGTGTCTAATTCCACATTACTTTTTACTGCATAATGATAAAGTGATCTATTTGCCCACCGTTGCATACACACGGGAATTTGTCCTCCACATTTAACCCATCCATACAGTGAAACACACATATACACACTCTGGTGAAATGAGCACTTCAGCTATAGTACTTGGTGGGACTGGGAATCGAACCAGGACATTCAGGTCGCAAGGCAGGTTAATAAACCACAACCATGATTTCCCACAAGTGATTAGCATTTTAGGAATTCCCTCAATAGGAGACTATTTGGATCATAAGGTATTACTCTATAAAGATTATACATATTAAGACAAAGTTCTGTATGTTAATTGATTAATTGCAAGTATGTTCTATACCCTTTTCACAATGCATATCTTTGTCAGTGCATAAACACTGTATTAATTTTAGAAATCATTACAATAAGGTTATACATTTTAAAAGTTGAATTATTAAAACTGAGCATCCAGAAGATACAGAAAATGACCCCTCACTATGTATGTATATAAACACTGTGTATTTATAGATATCCATCTGTGAGACTTATACAGTAGGTCTAATTAGGAAAGCCGAGATGGGGGGGGGGGGGGCTCATTAAATCTGCTGGCCAGTCTGTTTTGTGAGAAAAGTCAATGAGCTGTGCATCTACATAAGCACATCTATATTGATTAATCTGCCCTTCATTACTCTGCACAAACATATTGCTGACGCGGGAGGCATCCGGCAAAAAAAAAAAAAAAAAGACATTTTAACAAACCTCCGAGATGCAAAGCACCGGCCTGAACGACTTAGTTGGGTAGTTTTGCTGACTCGACTGCTAAGGCTGAATTTAAAACCACTTTCAGTGATTCGGTTGTATTAAATGTTACTAACCATGAGGACTGTTTGTAATTATGCTTTTTGTGTTGACTTGTGTTTAGAGGCCTGGTGACGTCATCCAAAGAAGGTTTAGACACTTATGTGTCCCTGATTCTGCTTCCTGATAAAAACAAAGCGACGAAGAAGAAGACGGCGGTGAAAAAGAAAGACCTGAACCCCGAGTTTAATGAGAGGTACGGTGTGTTGAGTGTTTAGAAAATAGTTCTGTCTTTATCTCGATGTAGTAAAACAAATTGGAATACACCAAGGAATTATTTTGGTGCTTTATTTGGTCCTGTGTTGAAAATGAAGCACATAGTCCTGCACTTGGTGATAAAATTAGGGGAAGGCTGTTTTTACCTCCAGTGTGCAAGTGTCCCAATGCACAATGAGGACCAGACCCATACCATCATGACTGACTGAGTCTGACTGGCCTTCACTTAGCCTGTCCTGACCCCATTGGACACTTTAGTCCATGAGATGATCTATAATGGGGATTGCAAGTTAAGCCTTACCTCACTAATGTTCTTTAGGACAATAAGTCCCACAAACACTCTCCATCTTCTAAAAAAAAAAACATTCTCAGATTAGTTAAATGTGAAAACTGTTGACTTTGCAATAGAGAACCAACTTAAAATGACATGTCAAAACAGCTTAAGTGGGCGGCATGGTGGCTTAGTGGTTCGCATGTTCTCCGCTCAGCCTTCGAATCCCAATCTGAGTGGAGTTTCCATGTTTTTCCTGTGGGTTTCCACATTCCAAAAACCTGGATTTAAGGTAATTGACTGCAAATCGTCCCACATCTTTTGACTGTCTGGGCAGCATGGTGGATTAGTGGTTGGCATGTTTGCCTCTAAACGCTGGGGCTTCCTGATTCGGATCCCGATCTGGGTGGAGTTTCCATGTTCTCCTCTGAGTTCATGTTTTTGGAATGTGGGAGGAAACCCATACAGACATGGGGAGAACATGGAAACTCCACCCAGATCTGGATCCGAATCAGGAATCCCCAGCGCTGAGAGGCGAACGTGCCAACCACTAACCCACCATGCCGCCCACACAGTCAAAAGATGTGGGACAATTTGCAGTCAAGTTACCTTAAATTCAGGTTTTCGGAATGTGGGAGGAAACCCATACAAAGTAAATGGACTCCTCTAAATCGCTCCATATAGTCTGTGAGTGTGTGCCCAGTGATCGATTAGCGCCCTGTCCTTGGTGTATCTGCCCAGCGCCCAAAATGTTCTCCTCTGGATGGGTGTGGAAACGACCCTAGTAGAAAATGAAGCAGTAAATAAATAATGAATAAATATATACAGTAGATAGAAGTGTAAGGTAAATGTATAGTAAGAATTAGTTTTCATTTTTAATGCAGTTTCATGTTATGACCCGCGTTGTGCTGTTCTGTTTTCACTGCCCATTTGGTTTGCACATTGTGTGTGTGTAGGCTGCAATGACGGAATTGTGTTTCTCAGGTTCGAGTTTGACATGAGTGCTGATGACGCCCGACAGCGAGTGTTGAGTGTGTGTGTGAAACACAGCTCCTCTTTCATGAGTCGAGACAAAGACGTCATCGGTCAGGTGAGTCAGTGCTAAGGGTCCCCACAGGGTGTCATTTAGAATTGTCATTTAATCCACTTAAGCTCTTCTGCTGCTCATCATTTTAATACAGTGCTTAAAAAATTATTAGCGTTTTACTTTCTTACATTATCTAAAAACGTTAAATATGGCAAAAAAAAAATTGATTTCATCTATTATATTTATATATTTATAGATCCACAAAAATGCTCATTTAGAGCACTTCTTTAACCTCACTATTAAAAAAAACATATGATGAATTTGAATATTTCTGTACTTTGCCACTTAGTATCTAACAACAGGGCAGTCGTGGGCTTCTGGTTGAGTAACCAGCCGTACGACCTGAAGGTTCCCGTTTCAAATCCCGATCCCACCAAGTACTATCGTTAAAGTGCCCTTTATACCCAGTATACCCGGGCACTGTATACTGGGCCGCCCACATGTGCTCACTTCACTCAGTGTGTGTATACATGTGTTTCACTGCATAAATGGGTTAAAGGTGGAGGACAAATTTCTGTGTGTGTAAATACAGTATGCACAATATCACGTAGTTATCACAAGCACTGGGTCACTAGAAATACTAAGCTTTACTACACATATTGTGGTGAAATGATCATAATCTACTTTTTTTTTTTTTATAGATGGAGATCGATCTTGGACAGGTTGACATTCTCGCCGGTGTCACAGAATGGTAAGCTCTGTGGTGTTTTTATATTATTTTTTAATCTTGGTCTTATTTTCTTTTTATCTGCATCGTTAATGTTTACTTTTCTAATTTTCAGGTTTGACTTGAAAGAAGAGAGCAACTAGCCGGTGTTGTTCACTGTGTCTGACCTTTCGTCAAGGTGCCCAAATCCATTCACCAAGGTCACACAGATGCCTTCTTCCTGTACTTCCAGTTATTTGTCACATTTCTGCTCCTTTGCTGCAGCTAATGTAATTAAGCACTATGCTAAAGGAACAAGTGAATGGATAATAGAACATTACGTTTTACGGGCAGAGTACGATCACTAAGACAGGGCTGGGCTTCCATTTAATGTATTATAGCTTTAAAAAAATAATAAATAAGGCATTTTTCAATCCAATCAGAATACTTTATGGATCCCTGAAGCAGATGAACATATGCAAGGGTCAGAAATCCATATTGACGTAGTGATTGTTTTTCATTTGGCAATAATTTAAAATAAAAAGTTGCACACCAGCTGTTAGATTCCTTAAAAAGAAGTTAATAATGGGACCAGTATTGATTATTGGTAGTTATATTTGTTGATCACTGTGCTGAACCCAATACTGTCTTTAACTAAAACCACAATTTAAACACAGGCTCAAATTTGTATTCAGTGTTATTTAAAGTGGCGTTTGGAAATGATGGCATGAATTAATGATTATAGGCTTAGCGTATAACGATTGGCACATGGGTAGCGGGCAAGACGCAAGGCCTATAGCGATTGGCACACGGGTAGAAGGGAGGTAAAGATGCGAGGTAATTGGCGTACGGGTAGAGGGGGGCAGAAGACGCAAGGCGCTTGATGTGTAGGGATTGGCGTACGTGTAGAGGGGAGCAGAAGACACGAAGCAATTGGCGCACGGGTAGAGGGGAGGGGAAGACACGAGATGCTTGGCCTATAGCGATGGGGAAGGGAAGACTCGAGGCGTTTGGCACGAGTAGAGGAAGGCACTTGCCGTATAGGGATAGAGGGGAGCGGAAGACACGAGGCACGTAGAGATTGGCGAAAAAAGCGAGGCAGTTAACGTGAAGCTAATGCTGTAAGGCTACGAGTTGCACGTCAACAAAGAGAACAGCTGACTAAATGTGTCCCATCCCACAGCACCCCACTGCTTCCCGAAAACCTTAAATGAAGACGGAATTAAAGTTATCGTACCAAATAACCAAATCACCGAGTGACTGCAACGAAACGTGCCTGTAAAAATGCTCGGGCACAGAACGGGTAACAGCTAGTTAGTAATATAATGTTCACACGCCTGCTTTTTCATGAAGCCTTAATTTTCAACCATTTTTGCTCTTGCACTTTGCACTTCTGCAACAATCCATCTTTCGTACAGCCAAAGTTACGTAAGCGTGAAAGAGGTCCTGCTGCTCTATTGGGCTCCTTTACTGCCAAAAATATTTAGAATTTGAAATGATGTTTGTTTAAGCTGAATAAGAAATAAAGGACTTAATTTGATTTATTTGATCAATTTTAGAATTCCGTTTCAATCTCATTCTGGCTTCGGTGTGTTTGCTCGTTCCTCTGCTGTTTCTCTGCAAGGAACTGCCCAGTACAACCTCAAGGGCTGTTTAAATAAAGCTATGTGTTTTATGTAGCTTTCTAATGGCCGCAGGTTCGAATAGCAACATGATTACAAAGAGCCACGGAAATCCTATTGTGCTTAAAACTGCAGGGGTGGAGAAAAGAGTGGACCAAAAAAAAAAAAAAAAAAAAAAAAAGCATCTACACGGCCAACTCAAATCCGCCCCTAAATGTCTTCCCCACCATGCATACCAAGTCACTACGATGCCCGATTGTGTAATGTATGTGCGCATCGATCGACACACTGTCAGGCACCACACATTTTTTGCAAACGGCATTCAGGGCACTATGCAGAGGCAGAGAAGCCTAATATGTTAACAAAAAAAATGCATTTTTCCTTCTATACTTGTGCTGCATGAAGATATTCTTACAATGTCATTTGTAAATCTAAATGGAAGGGCAAAGTAGAAAAACATATTTCATAAATCTGTAATGAAACAATCCAGGAACATCATAACCCACTGAAATACTTCCATGATCGCAATGTAACGTGTTTAGGCTCAAGTTGTGTTTTTTTGATTTCAAATGTGCCATTATTGCCTTATGGTTTATCATTTCCAGCAAATGTACAAAATGTAGGTTTAGTCACCAGAAAGGCCTTGTCAGATTTTACAGCTATAACAAATACAAACAGAAGCGTTCGTTGGGTCAGGTGTTGCCCTGATTAACTTTAACCCGTTCAGGCTGGTTATGCCGATTTATGCCCTATGCAGTGCTATAACCCTTGACCCACTTACTTGAATATTTGAAACTAAATTGTCTTGCTATGCACTTGAACTGTAGAGAGAATGAATCTTGGATTATGTGAATATTCTGCAATGCAATTTTAAGCAGATGTGACCAAAAGTTGAAAAAAAACGATGGATATGTTACAATTTATCTAAGTGGATTTCTCGTTTTTATTGTTTACGGAGATTCTGTTGACAGTAAAATAGGTTTTGTTGGTATATATGAAGTGACGAACCTACAAATGTTATTTTTTTAATAGCAATGCTTTTAGCAATAGGATTAAACATAACCGCAAGAGACATGTATTCTTTCTTCCTGTTTTATCATTTTGTTTTCGATTGTTGCGTAGATGTCAATCGCCAAAGAATCGATTACTTTATATGGCTACTGGGAGAATGCCGGAGTTTGCTGTGTATTGGATTATTTTTAGAATTCTCTTCACTGTTTCACATGTTCCAGCTTGACTATCACCACATAAAATAAAGCCAATCAACCAAACTTTACTGTGTGATGTACTGTATCTGCTTTCATGAGTCTGGGTCAGTGGTGGGCCGTGCATTTTACACCCAAGCCTTCAATAACGATCCATCTGGCAATATCTATGGTCTGGCTATAAAAACTTCTAATTAAGTAAAAATGCAGTATGAAGAGCCGATGCACCACAGATAGATAACTCGTGATGCGGGGAAAGGGGGTGGCGACGACACGCAACTGCAGAAACGCGAGCCACAGGCAGATAACATGGGCCTGCAATATGTGTGAATAAAGCCTTAACATATGAGTCTGTGAAAGCCTGCACCTCCCTTACAATTGTGTATCCAACGAGAATCTCATAAAATTGCAATATTATTTAGGAAAACGGCGACATAGTGGGGTAGTGGTAAGTACGTTCGGCACTGGGGATTCCCGGTCATGGTGGAGTTTCCATGTTCTCCCCGTGTCTGTATGGGTTTCCTTCCACAGTCCCAAAAAAACATGAATTCAAGGTCAATTGAATGCTCTAAATTGCCCCGTA
>JAOUQT010328427.1:0-24405 GCA_025769995.1 Xyliphius kryptos
AGTGATTTTGTTTTTACAATAGTGCAGCGTTACAAATCTCTACCAACCTGAACAGACTGAGGCAGCGCAATCACGTCACCGTGACAACGACAACAAAACAACATTTAGGAAGAAAAGCGGAAAAAAAAAAACCTTTTTAAAAAAAAATTATAAAATAATTTATCCTAAACTTCTCTCTCACTTGTAAGTTGCTTTGGATGAAAGCGTCTAAATGTAAAGATAATGTAAATGTAAATGTACTAGAAGACAAACTGGAGAGTCAGTGAGAACCGTCGTGCTGCAGGAAGCGCTGTGTTTCAGAACGTAAAGCTAAGTGATTGTTTAAAACTGCGTCTGAACGAACCTTCAGAGTGGAACCTTTAGGTCCAATGAGTCTCTGTCTGCGTTTAATAAAACGTTCTCGGTTCCTCACCAACGTTCCAATTTTAATTATATCACATGCTGTATCATCCTGCAAGATCCTCACCGCCTGTCATCACACACACACACACACACACACAAAGAGAGAAAAATGAGCAACACACACACATACACAAAGTCACTCAAAGTGGTCATAAACACACACAATACAAAACATAATAACAATAGAAATGTAAAACCTGTTCGAAGGGAACGCTGCGTGAGAGAAGTTTGATGAGGTCACGCGCTCGCAGGATGGCATACGGATCAAATGTTTTTTTGGTCGTGTTAACAGTGATACTGCCTTCAATTAGATCCAGAGTAGCACCGATACACTGCACAAGAATGTGTACACACGCACACGCACGCACAAAAACACACACACACGTGCGCACGCACGCGCACACACGCACACACACACACACACACACACACACACACACACACGATACATCACTATACAGGACAGGTTTAACAAATTAAGTGGTGAGTGAGTGAGAGTGAGTGAGTGAGAGAGCGAGTGAAAGTTAGTGAGAGTGAGTGAGCGGGTGAGAGTGAGTGAGCAGGTGAGAGTAAATGAGCGGGCGAGTGAGTGTGCGTGAGCGAGCAAGTGAGTGTGAGTGAACTCGAGTGAGTGTGAGTGAGTGAGTGTGAGTGAGCGAGTGAAGGTGAGTGAGTGAGAGTAAGTGAGCGAGTGAGAGAGCGAGTGAAAGTGAGTGAGAGTGAGCGGGTGAGTGAGTGTGAGTGAGCTCGAGTGAGCATAAGTGAGTGTGAGTGAGTGAGTGCTTACGATGTCACTGAGGGACTGTTGTACGAGGGGCCAGCACTCTCTCAGATAAGCTTCTCTGTATTTGGGGAACAAAGTGGCGAAGCTGCTCTCCTCCAACAAACCGTGTGGATTATCTTCCTTCCTAAACGCAGGCTCCGCCCACCCATCAGGTACCGTCAGCAGATCCCCTCCATCCTCCCCAGAACCTGCAGGTGAACACAGTTAGAGAGAGAGAGGTGTTAGAAGTGTGCGTCAGGGGGTGATGTCACACAGCGCTAGCGCCTCAAGCATCCCATCATCATTAAAAGAACTCGGGGTCGAGGGCCTCACTCAAGGGCCCAACAAATGTCAAGAATCAAGAAAATCAGTACATTAAAATGCCCCACCGTACAAATGTCCTGACACGTCGTGACAAACTTAAATCCTGGAGCCACGCCCACAGAACCAGCAGCACCATGTTCACTCTTCTGTTCCACCGTTCTCATTTTTATAGAACAACACCGTTCACTAACACAGAAATCACTCTCTCTCTCTCTCCAACTGGTCACATGATACCAGATGTCACGATAACATTCTCCTCAGAGTGGGTGGGGACAGTGTGAGGACACGCCCCCGTCTGTAAACTGTAACTGAGTGTATTCTGTGAACTCACCTGTGTGTGTTTATGTGTGTGTTTGTGTGTGTGACTATATTTGTGTGCTGCTTTAACAAACACTAATACAGAAGTGGCCCTGTAAGGAACACACTCCAGTGGGGTACCGGGGTAGGATGAAACCTTCATGTACACATACATTTGGTTATTCCGCAGATCCAAAGTGACTGACCGGAATCCCAACGTGGTTGAACACAGGGTCAGTACAGTGAGGGTTAAGGGCCCACAGCACTAACTGGCCCTGGGAATTAAACCCACAACCTTCAGACTGCCACACCCCGGAGCCAGCACACCTTCACGTCAGTAATTCAGTCAGTAGTTTGTAACTCTCTGCTCTGAAGGGGAAACACTTTGAGGTAATGATGTAAAGAGATGAACAATGAGCATGTTCTACTGATGCTCATATTTCTGATGAATAGTGCTTTCTTTCCAGAAGGGTGCCAATACTTCAGGAGGTGATGGTGCTTAAACTTTACTACCTTACAACAGAGCATCACTTAACAGCTGAAGTATCATCATCATCATCATCATCATCATCATCATCAGCAGCAGCAGCTCTTCTCTTTAAGGTTCTTATGAACTCGCTCAACCCAAATCTGGTGGAGAGCTACAGGCCGGTTTCCCTCTCACCATTTCTTACTAAAATTCTGGAACGCCTTGTGGCTCCGCAGGTCTCCACGTTTCTCACACTAAACAGTCTCTTTGACCGTTTCAGTCTGGCTTTAGGTGCGGTCACTCCACTGAGACTGCACTGTTTTCTGTGGTCGACTCACTTAAATCGGCCAAATCTAGCTCTCAGTCCTCTGTCCTCATCCTGCTGGACCTTTCAGCTGCATTCCATCATCAGCTTCTACTGGATCTGCCCCTCCCACCGTCAGTCCATCTTTACTTAATACACTCCAACACTGCCCTCTAGTGACGAATGATGCCTGGTGATTCCAACTCACTGAAGTAAGCAATCACTCACTCACTCACTCATTCATTCATTCATTCATTCATTCACTCACTCACTCCGGTTCCTTGTTTATTGTAGGAACTCGTGTAAAAACCGATGTTTAGTTCCATTCCTTGCTGTGGAATCGATCTGATTATTGATCAGTTATTGACGGTAATCACGTGCTTGTTTAAAGGCTTTCTCTCGCGCGCCCAGCCGCAGATTTAGTTACAATCAATGAGACCGGTGCGCGCGCGGCTGTGTGACGTCATCGGTACCTGAATTCTGAGGCTTTCTTCTGCTTTTCTCTGCAGATTCGTCTCTCACGCCGTTCCTCTCCAACGCCGCCATTGTTATTCTTTTACCGGATGTGACGTTCTTCTTCTGTTTCCTTAATTGCAGTTGTGAAGGCGTTCTGTGCAACAGCGCCATGAGCGGGACAGCGGTGTGGAGCAGCAATGATCAGATCAATCAATAGAATTGAACTTTGTTGTGATTGCACAAATACAAAACAACAATACGCAGTTTGCATCCAAACAAAAATGTTTACCAATAAAAATAGAAATATATATATAATTATTATAATGTACAGTGGACTGAGTGCTGGAGTAAACGTATATACAGACGATAAATGTACAGAATATAAACATGAAGGTGATATAAACAGAGTAAATAATATAAGTATGCACTGATGAACAGAGTAGATTATTTATAAAGTATATACAATAGTGGATATTATATATATATATATATACGACAGATGAAAGAGCTGATGGGTAATGTTTAAGTCCGTGTGTTATTGATGTATGTTAGAATTCAGAGTTCAGGAGTGACGGCTGTGGGAAAGACGCCGTTCCGGTATCTGGTGTTCTTAGTCCAGAGACTCCTATAGCGCCTCCCAAAGGGCAGAAGAGTGAAGAGTCTATACGCTGGGTGACTGGAATCTATGATGCTTTTCTCAGCCCTTTTCAGACACTACTTCCTGTAAATGTCCTTTATGGCAGGAAGTGCTGCTCCGGTGATGCGCTGGGCTGCTTTCACCACCCTCTGCAGCATCTCCCGGTCTGTGGCAGAGCAGCGCAGCGTAGCGCCGTACCATACTGTGATGCAGTTGGTCAAGATGCTCTCAATGGCGCGCCGATAAAAGTTCCCCAGGACGTCTGAGGACAGATGGTTCTTCCTCAGAGTTGTCAGAAAGAAGAGGCGCTGGTGAGCCTTCATGAGCCGCTTGGAGCAGCCGGTCGTCCAGGTGAGATCCTCGGAGAGGTGGACACCAAGGAACTTAAAGCTGTTCACACACTCCACTGACTCCCCTTGATGTGGAGGCTGAATGTGAGTCCTGAAGACCACGATGAGCTCCTTGGTTTTCTCAGCGTTGAGAAAAAGGTTGTTAGTTTTACACCACTCAGCCAGACCATCCACCTCCTCCCTAAAGGGGGTCTCATTGTTGTTTTAATTAAGGCTAAAAATATAAACGTTCTGAGAGAAGCTGCGTCATCATGTAAACATTTCCACCAAACATTCTGCAGAACGACAACCAGGAGCAAAAAGAACCAACAAACTGCCGTTTATTAATCACACAAACAGCTTTAACAGCATTCATTACAGACACCACTCCCCCCCCCCCACACCCTTACAATCACGTAGCCAAGAATAAAAACCACCAAAAATAAACTCATAAATTTGCAATATAACTGGAAAATAGCATTGTACACTTACATAATGCTAAAATGTGATTGGCTAAATGCTCTAATAAGGAAATACAGGGATTGGACAATGGTTTTAGACCACAATAATCGATTAGTATGGTGTAGGGCCTCTTTTTGCGGCCAATACAGCATCAAATGGTCTTGGGAATGACATCTACAAGTCCTGCACAGTGCTCAGAGGAATTTTAAGCCGTTCTTCTTGCAGGATAGTGGCCAGGTCACTATGTGATGCTGGTGGAGGAAAAGGTTTTCTGACTCGCTCCTCTAAAACCCCCCAAAGTGGCTGAATAATATTTAGATCTGATGAGTGTGCAGGCCATGAAAGATGTTCAACTTCACTTTTATGTTCATCAAAGCAATCTTCGGAACTCTGCACCCATAATGTTGTGTGCATTGCAATATTTGCTCTTACCCTGCTCACTGAACCTTCACACTCTGCTCTTACTGGTGCAATGTGCAATTAATGAAGATTGGCCACCAGGCTGCTCCAATTTAGCCATAAAACCTCCCACACAAAAATGGTTTCAGTTTCATTTTCCAACCCCTCTGTATAGGATGCTCAACAAGCTAAAAATGTACTTGAATTATCAGTGGCAGTCTAAAGTAGCAAAAAATAAATTATACGCGCTTTTTTAGTAGCATCTGTTTACCTACATATCCTTGCAATCAACAAATTAGCCAATCGTGTGACAGCAGTGCATTGCCTTCAATCATTAAAATGTGCCCATAGGCAGAAACAAACACTAAATTGGGGCAATTTAGAGCAGCCAATTTACCCTAAGTCCATATTTTTGGACTGTGGGAAAAACACCCAGATAACATAATTTTGGTCTCATGTTTTTCAAACCAGGTCATGCTGTTTTATATTCATGCTTACTTTTTAAATATCCTGATGTAATACATTCTCTTGTTAGTAAATACTCAGGTGGATGCCAGTCTCTTTCGGAGTGTGTGTGCATTGTTGTCGGTTCCATGGGTGAATACGCAAGCCTCCAGCTCAGTCTATCGGAGCGCCTCATTTCCCTCGAACTTTACAGGACTTGCACAAAAGCTCGCCTCGGCTTACAGTAATTATATCTTTATTATTATTATTATTATTATTATTATTATTATTATTATTATAATAAGTAACTAGTGATAATGCTGATCTGTAACCAGTGTGCTATTATCGATTTATTGATTTTGGGTTGCTACTTATACAAACTATTTACACAATTGTTACTATAAATGTTTCCTGTATTTGTCCTGCAGCTGCTGAGATGCGAGCTCGTTGTGTGCAGCTCCTTGCGCTTCTACCTAAACAGACAAGTGCTGATTGGCGTGTGACTGTTTATAAGTGTGCGTTGCAGAGTGAGAATGAGATGGAGCGGGTTGGGGCAGTGCGTGGATATCCTCTTCTTTTGCATCAGCTGGGCACCACGGCCTTCACTGCCAACCACAGCGAGCTAATGTACGTCACCAAATCTTGCTCTTTATGAAATGCATTTGCTTTTATACCCCATGTTTAATCTTTAGTGCATTGACTTAAGATTAAGTTCTGCAGTTAAACTGCAGTATAGCTGTAAACTAAGTATAGCTGAGTATAGCTTTGGATTGTTTTTACCTTTACTAGAACTCAATTCAGTTAATTTTAAGCAATGCTATTAGTAATGTAATGAATAGTAATGTAATGGTTCAACCCAACTGTTGCATTGATCATGTTTAAGTACTGATGCGAAGAAACAAAAAAAAACAAAACATTTTTAATGTAAAGTGTGCTGGCTCACATCAAAAAGTAAAGTTTTTTCAATTTAAGTTGTTTAATTACACTATTCTTTAATTACAAAAAACATTTAAAACATTTTGACTGTAAATATTAAAAACTGGAAAAAGCTGGTAGTATATATTAAAGCAATAAGGCACGAGAGGACGTATGTTATTGTAAATAAATCACGGAAAAGAGTTGGTGTTAGGCAGGACGCAATGCAAAATGTCATAAGCCTCTTTTTTGTGATTTATTCAAGGTAATGCACAACCTTGAGTGCATAATTGCTTTTATAAAATGGATATAAACACATTATAATAAAAAACAATGTTTAATTTATAAATGCGTTAACTGAAAGCAAAATCGCTAATATACCATACTTCCATGACGTAATCTAGTCCAGTTTTTAAAGTAAATGCTGATCGTAAGTAACAGATTTCTAATTTCTCTAACAATCACACACATTCTGACACCTGGTGTTCAAATTCTGGATCGCAGTTGATTGAAAACATCAGAAAAATAATATATTGTATGTCATGCTTAGATTTGAATGTGAAGCGGTCAGATGTGTGCATCATTGTTAATAATGTCACAGTTGGACAAACAGCTCAGCCAATCAGATTTGGGGACCGGAACTACCCGTTTTGTATTAGTATACAGTGTAGTGTTTTGTTGGCCAGTCAAATGGGTTCTTTTTATGTTTACTTACTGGCCACTATACTCCTTGTTCTCTGTTACATTTACCATGTATATTATATGGTCTATAATTATATACATATCTTACTTAATATATTTATATATAATTTACATATTGTTTTTCAGCTTTAAAAGTTTACAGGGTTACTCTGGGTCCGTGGGCCATAATTTCGTTTTTATAACATGCCACATGTGATGAAAATGAGAATAAAACATCCTTGAATCCTTGAATGTATATATACGATATATTTTCAGTGTTCTAGAAAACCACAAAACTACCACTAAGCAGCATTGTTTGAGTAATGAGTGTGTTTTAGCAAAACAATGATACTGACATGTTCATGTGTTAGGAGTTCAGACCTGACACTAATGCCAGAGTTTTTAAAAGCCACAGAGAAACAAACTGGTCTATAATTTTGGAGCTACAAAGACCTATATGTTAAAGCTGAGTAGGTATTAAAGCAACACAAAAAAATCATCTGGTGCGTGTCTTTAGGAAAATATATCCTGAATAGCGTTTGGTGTAAAATAACTCGACTGGCCCTTTTGTCCAGCATCATTTTATCTTTGCAAACTAACCCAGCCATGTTCTTATAGACCTTGAAGACCAGTTTTGTTTTATTGCGTGATATATTAAGTCATTCATATTTTATGGTTGTTATTTATCCTTTTACGATCTGTACGATGGCAGTTACAACATAATGTCTTAGCATTTATCTCTGTGCATTGCAGGCAGAGACTTGTGGACCACTGCACCCAGGTCAGAGTGGAAATGGCATCCATATGCGCTCAGTTGTTGTGCTGCCTATCTGAAAGCTCCCAGCTGTATTTTCTTCCTGAGGAGGAGCGCTCTACCTCAGCGTTTCTTAGTAATTTTATCACACTCTCAAGTTATCATAGCGTACGTCCCACCAATGTCAGTGCATCGATCCTCACATCCTTCATTCCGCTTCTCAAATCCAGTGAGGAGCCTGATGTTAAACAAGGTCAGCTACTGCTTAGGAACAGCCTGTTTCACCTTTTAAATTTTAGAATTAAATGCTCTATTACTGAATTTGACACCAAGTTGCACTTAATAATGTATCTGTATCAATGCTCTTTTTAACTTTTGTTAAATGTTTTCTGGTCTGTAGCATTTATTAAAAATATCCAGCATCTTTGTCAGCACATGGATGTGAGCAGCTCTGATTCAGATACTAGATCTCTCCTGAGCGCTCTTCTTCAGCTTATCGAGGATCCACACCAGGACGTTCGATTGTCCTTCAGCCAGAACATCAGGAGTCTGCTGGAGTGCTGGAATGGAGATGCTTTCCTCAAAGAGGTGTTTAGTGATTTTTTTTTTTTTTTTTTTTTTTTTTTTACAACAGTTCACTGTTTATGGAATTAAATGCATAAATAATATGGGGGCTGATGTGCCTCACCAGGCTGATGCTGTTACATTAATTTTAGAAGTGTGTGCGTTAGCCTTCACTACCTAGCTGCTGTTATGTTTGTGTTCTTAATGATAATTATTAAATGATCCTCAGTTGCTTGTGTCACGACTGAAAGAGGCATTCTCCAATGCAAAGGCATCCAGAAATAATGAGCTGAAACACACTCTGATCCTCACTACTGGAGAAATCGGCAGGTAAAAATACAGTTCTATCCATAGTCTGATTTTTAACCGTTTATAAATTCTCAAAGCTTGTTGTTCAGATAGTCATAGTGCTACTAGAGCTTATCACATGTGCATTGGGTAAAAAGCCAGTATATAATAAATACACACACATTTTATTTGTCTCCTGTTTGCCTATTTTGCATGCATTTCTACTGAGAAAAAGGAAGAACATAGAATAACACCACAAAATGCCCACTGGAGAACTACAATACCTTGTTGACAAATATTTTCGGGGCCATCATGTATCCCCTTATTTGATTAGTCCATAAAATAAATGTACTTTTCTTTATTTCTTGATATTAGTTTTTGTTTTTTCTGTTTTCTCTCTCAGGTTTGCAGAAGGCAGTTTAGTTTCATTTTCTCTACTGAGGCTGCTGCATTGTTTGCTCTCTAAATCTAACCAGGTGTCTGTTGTAGCTCACACTGAGATCCAATCTCTTGCTTCAACCAGGAACCTTAAACTGCAGTCTTTCTTTAATCAGTACCGGAACCCTGTGTGTCAGGTGGACAAAACTATTTTGTGTATTGTCAAGTTAAAGTCTCTTTTTTGATTTTTGTCTCTTGATGTTCATTAGTTGTTGTTTTTTTTTTAATTATAGTTCCTAATAATTCCAGTTTGTAGTTAACATAGCTACATTAAATAACATTTACTAAATATAAATAAGCCGAAGCTAACCATGCTATTATCTGCGCAGTTCCTGGTGGAGTCACTTCACTCTCGACAGGTGATGGCACTGCGCTGTACTCCAGATCAGAGCACAGAGGCACTGCAGGAAGAAGCAGCTCATCAAAGAGAGCTTGCACTTGACATTCTTTCTCATGTAGCCCATGCCTTTGACTTCCCTGATCTCAACCGCTTCCTTAATGTAAGAGTATATCCTCAATCATTGTGAACTCTCTTACACCTCCATTCAAAACACACACACTTACTACATGGGGCAATTTTAGAACATTCAGTTTACCTTGAATCCATATTTTTGGACTGAGGGAGGAAACTGGCGAACTCGGAGGAAACCCATGCAGACAGGGAAAACATGGAAACTCCACCCAGATCCGATTTGAACCGGGAATCCCCAGTGCTAAGAGGCAAACGTTCCTACCAATAGACCATGCCATACCAGGATGATATTTTTTTTTTTGAAAAATACAAATTTAATATAATGTTTATAGCACTCAAATGTACGAACAAAGCATTGTAAATAAAGATATATTATTATTATTTTTTATAAATATTATTATTGATGCTTAGCGTTAACTGGAATACAGGGTTCAAGAACACCCTGGACAGGTCAGCAGTTCTTTGTAGGACAGACACATTTAATTGCAGTTCACAGTACTTGCATGTCTTGGGTCTATGGGCTTAAACCAGAGTGCCTAAAGGAAACCAGCAGATTTGGGGAGAACATGCTTACCCTAAACAAAATATGGGGAATGTTAAACATATGTAAGTTCAGACACTTACATGATTTTGAGGTCTGAGAAGTATTGAAGGTGCTGAGAAGTATTGAGGGCAAACATGTCATACAGTGAATGCATCCTTTAATAAAACTATTGCATTAAAGTTCTAAAATTGTGCTTTATTATTGTCATAACCATTATTATTATTATTTTCATTTGCTTCATAGCGCACTCTGCAAGTTCTTCTTCCCTACCTGGCAGCGAAAGCAAGTCCCACTGCATCTGCTCTGATTCGCACCGTTGCCAAACAGCTAAATGTGAATCGAAGAGAAATCCTAATCAACAATTTCAAGTACATCTTCTCCCATCTGGTGTGTTCTTGCACTAAAGAGGAACTGGAGAAGGCATTACATTATCTAAAGGTGTGTATTAAGGAAGAGTTGATGAGGAAAGACATGTTTAGGTTCAACATTAAAGAAACAAGCAAGCTTTTAAAATGTATAATAAACAATGACTTTTTTTAGAAGTAGCAATGAGTTCAAATAAGATCTATTAAAAAAAAAAACTTGGATTAAAAAGCTGAAATTAAGAAAATACTTGCATTGCAGTTTCACACACTGCAGTTGACACATGATTTAATGAGGCAGTAAGGCACATGAGGGTGTGCATTATTGTGAACAAACCAAGAGAAGGTGGTTATTAGGTGTTGGGCGTTATTAGGCACGACGTGCAAGCGAAGTGCCATTACACCTCTTTCCTATGGTTTACTCACAATAATGCACAACCTTGAGTGCCTTATTGCTTTTTTAAAACGGTTACCTACAAACTAGTAGATAAAAAACAAGGTTTGATACATAAATGCGTTTACTGAAAGCAAAATTGCTAATTAACTCGCGTTCTGCATCATAATAAACCCTGGCTCTAGTTAGATTTCTGTTTTTTTTTTATAATCAAATACTACCATCTAGTGGCCAAATTACAGAACGCAGTTTATAAAAAAAACTTTGGGAAAACAATATGTTTTTATCGCGCATTTATACAATTGTGAAGTGGTCAGTGGTGTGGGCTCTTATGAATAATGTCAGGGCTAGAATTTGATCGCTATAAATCAGAGAGTAAGACCACTGAAGTCTGTACCAGCAATAATAGGGTGAAAGGTGAGGAGTAACATACTGTTCAGGTTGCCAAACATTTTGCATTAAAGACATACAATCACAGCTAGGGACAATTTCATCATGCCCAGGTATTAAATTTAGACCCTTTGCTGGTAGATGAGCGTACTGCACCTCAATGGATCTATCTTACTTCAGAGTGATTTACTTGAGTAAACCTATTAGTCAAGTAAAAAGGAAATGTATTTCATTGTCATCATGTTTTTAAAATAAGAATCTTGCACGAGAAATTTTACAGAACACTGGTTGCAAAATTCTACCTGGTGACAATAACAGCTGTGATGTAAAATATTCAAATTCCCGTATTTATTAATTATATCTTAATAATTTGTTCATGTCCCCAAAGTTAATAAAACCTATTAAAATAGAGGATTAGTAAATACCTTTTGCGAGTTTTCAAGTTTTTGCAAGGTGTAATCTTTTCATTGTTATGATATTAAGCTGCACAGTTAACGGCTTAGCTAAAGATCACTAAAATAGGGCTTCTGATGTTAATGACGTTCCGTTGTGTGCACTCTATGTTTCGTTGTACAGAGTGAGACCGAGATAGAGTTGGGAAGTTTGCTGCGTCAAGATTTTCAAGGGCTCCACAACGAGCTGCTTTTGCGCCTGGGTGAAAATTACCAGCAAGTTTTTAACGGTCTCTCCATCCTTGCCTCATTTGCCTCCAGTGATGATCCGAACCTGGGGCCAAAAAACATCATGTCTCCTGAACTCATGGTATGTTGCTTACTTTAGGTATGTTGTAGAATTAAACACAGAACCTTGGAGGATGCATTTGGCATAAATCATAAGCATTTTGAAAGTTTCTTTAAAAATATTGAAAATGTTAAGACTATTTATTAATCATTCTGCCAAATCATGTAGAAATAGACAAGAACCAAAGTTATGAAAAGATAGGAAGACTATTTATACACACTTCAGGCAGAATAACTTAAAACCCATGTCTCATATTAACTGGCATGACAAATGCTCATGTAAGACTGTCCTTAATAGCACAATTTTTAATAGAAAAAAAATGTTTAAAATGTATAGCTTACAGAAGGAATAACATTGTAGAAAATAATTTTAATACACATGCAATTTTAATACACAGTGATAGTTTATTGACACTAAGTTGCACTTGATCAAGAATCTGCACCATATAATTTTTAATTACAATTCCAACAGTGAAACATGGTGGCATCATCATTTTGTGGTTGATGCTTATTCTCATTATGAGGACAGCTGCAGGCTGCAGCTCAATTTTAATATATTCCATTTCTCTTCTGTTATAGACTTGTTGTTGAGTTTTTTTTTTTATAGTTTTTTTAAATTGTTCTGTGAGTTTCAAATGTTTATTCAGAAATCCACTTAACTAAAAAGTATTATTACCTGTTTTTGCAGGCAGATTATCTGCAGCCAAAGCTCCTGGGGATACTGGCTTTCTTTAACATGCAGCTGCTTAGCTCCAGTACTGGCGAGAAGGAAAAAAAGAAAATGGTACGTTTCAATATACAACATCTCCATTGAGTTGAGTTTGGAAGCACAAACTCTTTCTATTGGGAATGTTCTGATCTTTTAGCGATATGTTTAAATTGATCCATAAACAGGCCGACTGTATGTCTGGCTACAAGAGCCAGTAATTTACCCTCTACTATTGTATGCTGTAAATTGTTATTTCTATTATATGTAGCAGTGATGTTTGAATTTATAAGTATAGTATTTGGCTCATCAAGGAAAAAAAACTTGCATCATGCCTGTTCTTAAATAGAAATGCAACAAATTAAAGATAATAAAATGATGCAGCTGTCACTTCCGAGGTTGTTCAACAAAAACATTTTCTTTCTACAGGCTCTGAACAGCCTGATGGCTCTGATGAAGCTGATGGGATCAAAGTATATTAGTTCAGTGAGGGTAAAGATGATGACAACACTCAGAACAGGTCTAAGATACAAAGAGGATTTCCCACAAACCTGCTGCCAGTGAGATTTAAACCTTCATTTATGTGTTTTTCTCTATTGGATAATGCATCCTTATATCATTTTGCCTGTGTCTGTCTGCACACTACAGATAAACAACTACACGGCCGCAAACACTGTGTCTATAATAAACAATAGCTGTCTAATAGGATGACTATAATAAACTGGGTGGTTCCTGTCCTTAAATCTGATTGGCTGAGCCGTTTATCTAGCCTTGACATTATTGACAATAATGCACACCTCTGACTGATTCACAATCGTATCAGTGCATGATATAAAATAGATTATTTTCCTGATGTTTTATATAAACTGCATTCTGTAATTTGGCCACTAGATTTAATTGTAAGAGAACCAGAATCCTGTTACTCAGCGATCAGTGTTAATTAAAAAAAAAAAAAAAAAAACAGACTGTATTACTTCGCGGAAGACAAGTTTATTAATGTTTTATGCTTTCAATAAACACGTTTATAAATCAATAAACCTATTTTTTTAATAGTATGTTTGTAACTGTTTTATAAAAACAATAAGATTTCATAGGTTTTTAGGTTGTGCATTATTGTGAATAAATCAAGGGAGAGCGGTGTTCACAATGCCACAACTAATATAAGCCCTCTTCAACATAGGTTGCCATGATGATGTAATTCTTCATGAACGACGATTGCCACAACTACTGTAATCATCCATAAATAATGGTTGCCATGACTAATATAATTCTTCATAAACAGCGGTGGCCATTTCTAATACATTCCTCCACAACAATTGCTCAGAATCTGTGCTTCTGCCAAAATGTCTTTTGCTTCCCTCATCTTTTTTTTTATTAACACATAATACAAGTTTGTCACTTATTAATATTTTTTTCTCATCACGTCATTGTGTTTGAAGAAGACTTGAACATAAGTATGTAAAAATTGTGCTTTTTAAGCTTTATATACTTCAGATTCATATCATATGTGTGAAATGTGCAAATGCGATAAAACATTAATTATAATCATGTACCAATAATGAAAATACAGATTAATATAAACAGCAAGCCATTTCCCGATGAGCATGTGGGACCAGAATACGGCACCAGAATACGGAAACAAAAGGGTTTTTTTCCCCCAGATTTGTTTCATTACTTTAAAATGTATCTGCCTAGTGTAAATATTAACATGAGTAACCCTGTACTGTAATGTATTTTAATGAATTGTAATTATTCAGTGAGTGATATTTCCTGGTATTTAACAGTTTTATATGCTTGTTTTTTTCTCTGTTAGGACTTGGGATTGTTTTGTGCGATGTCTCGATCCGTCTTATTTGGGGTCGTTGTTAAGTCATGTGATTGTCGCGCTTCTCCCTCTGATCTCTGTCCAGCCCAAAGAGACAGCGGTGATCATGCACTATTTGATTGTAGAAAACAGGTTAGTGTCTTTTGATTTCTATATTAATATATTATTAAGGAATACAGGTATGTTTGAACCTAAAACTTGAAATTCATATTTTTATATTTAATATTCATAATTGTATGTCAACATAGAGAGGAAGTAAAGGATTTTCTTCATGAAATCTATTTCCTTCCGGATCATCCAGAACTAAAGGATGTCCACAAGGTGCTTCAAGATTACAGAAAGGTTGGAAATAATGTACTTATTAATAACTTTGCTAAGCATTCAGATGTTTGCTGTGAGACACTAATACAGTTTGTTTTTCATTTATGCTTCATAATATAATAATCTGTCTTCTGCTGCATCTAAATGAACTAACATAAGATTAGATTTTGCTTTGTAGTCTACAAATAATGAAATGTGTGTATGATTTTTTTTTTTTTATTTTTTTTTTAATATATATATTTTTTTTTATTTAGCAAACATCAAAGAGCTCAAATCTGCAGGCAGCACTTCAGCTATCAATGCGTGCGATACAGCATGAGAACATGGACGTCCGGATCCATGCTCTCACCAGCCTGAAGGAGATGCTGCACAAGAACCAGGTCGTGTACATGTACATATGGACCCTTATTAATGCACACACTTGTTTCTGTAATCAGCTTGGTGCGGCCAGTTACTAATCCATAAATATGTTTTTGTCAAATTTGCTAAAACTCACTGCTGGCCGTTGTACATAAGACAGTTGATTTGTAAAATAAAATGAACTGAACCACTGAGAGTAGAATTTGAAACACTCTCAATTATAAACATAAACATTGTAAAAGTAATGTGGTGTGTAAAAATATAATAAGAAAAAATATAAAATGACTCATTTCTTACAGGCTGCAGTGTTAAGGTTGGTCCTGGACAGTGAGCTGGTAGAACCGGTTATATCAGAGCTGGTGATGGTGTTGTTGCTGGGATGTCAGGACATGACTGCTGAGGCACGGTTACTGTGTGGAGAGTGTTTAGGTGAACTGGGAGCAATCGACCCCGGTCGTCTTGACTTGACCACCACCCACACACAGCGTAGTGGCGCTGCCTTTACGGTACCCATCACCATGTTTCATATCATCAGTATTATTGTTTTGTACAGAATGGTTTTATTTAGATACTTCTTGTCTGATATCCACTTATTGGTTGCTTTAAGGGGCTACCTTCATTGATCGGTCAGGCACATGCAATGTTTTCATATGACGGGTTATTTTGCTTAAATCTCATTGGGACTGCTGGATGCTCAATGCTGCATTGTTTTCTGATTTACCAAAATCAGTTGCTCATCAGCAAAGCAAGATTTCAAATGCTATTTCTATACAAATGTATGAGATAAGATAAGCCTTTATTAGTCCCACAATGAGGAAATTTATGTTCTCAGCAGCAAAAAGACAGTAGTTGGGAAATTAAGATACTTTTAATCTAATTATTTTATTAGAGAAGTAGTTAAGAATGAAAATTATAATAGAAATCAGTATGTACAAAAAAAAATTACAATTATGTACAGAATAGAAAAAGCTTCAAAAAGCAACAAATTGCACAGCAACAATGTATTGCACATGATTGACTAGTTATTGTACAAAACAATAGATAGCACAGCAACGAAATAGTGCACATGATAATTGAATCGCTATTAAACGATTGTTATATGTCACGGTTGGGTGTTACTGGCACCAGTGCTGATTGTGCAGTCTTACTTTAGCAGAAATTAAGGACCTGCAGTAACACTTCCTAACACAATTCTGGTGATGGTGCCAGTCACTGAATGTGCTGCCCAGTGCCACTAAGGTCTCATACATGGGGTGGGATTAATTGTCCATGAGAGTTGCTAGCTTGTTTAGCATCCTCCTATCACCTGCACTGGGTCTAAGGGTTCCCCCAGGACAGAGCTGGCCTTCCTAATTAGTTTGTCCAGTCTGTTCCTGTCTGCATGAGTGATGCTGCTGCCCCTGCACATCACTCCAAAAAATATGGCTGATGCCACCCCAGTGTCAAAAATGTCTTAAGGAGGCAAATAAAGTCTGCTCTGTCCATTTTTATAATGTGGAGTAGTGTTATACGACCAGACCATTTTTGTGTTGAGGTGAACACCCAGGCACTCATAAGTGTCCACTAGGGGTGTAAATCCATCCATCCATTAAATTTCGCTTATTCCTCTACAAGGGTCGTGGTGGGGTTCCATAGAATCTAAAATAGAATTCTGTTTCTGTATCTCAGTAAATCGTATTAAATCGTATCATGGGAAATTTTTTACAAATCGAATATAATCGAATCGTTGACGTACATAATTGATATCTGATGAAATTGTCATGAAGGCTACGATTTACACCTCTAGTGTCCACCATGTCAATGTCCGTTCCTTGGATTTTTTTCCTCTCAGCGCTGGGGATCCAGGGTTGAATCCCGATCTGGTTGGAGGTTCTTTTTTTGTCCACATGGGCTTTCTTAAGTTTTCTTCCAGAGTAAAAAAAAAAAATCATGAATTCAAGGTAAATTGGCTGCTCCAAATTGCCCCCATCTAGTTTTCCCCCCTATATTGTGTATATATGTCTTTGTGTCTGTGTGAGTGAGTGTGTACCCAGCACTAGATTGGTGCACTGTCTTGAGTGTATCTGCCCAGCACCCTTCTTCCCATGTTGGGCATGGGGAACGTATACGACCCTAGTCCCTATTATTGGGTTAATTGAGAGATGAGATAAGATCATTTTGGTTGAAACATAATAATTTTGAATGATAATCACATTATTAATGATAATAGCACTGTTGCCTCATTTGTGAAGTTTCTGAATTATAGTTCTGCAAAGAGTGGAGAATGCAAAAAAAAAATTTGTGTGGCATTAGCATGTTCTCCTTTTTTGTTTTTTCTTGTTAAGTGAACTAAAAGTATTGAATTGGCTCTTTGGTAATGTGTTTGTCTGTGTGGTTGCCCATGAGTTCTCCACTTGGCTGTTTTTCAACATAATGAATTTATCAACATATTTATTATGTGCAGAGTGGCATTGATGATCCAGATTTTGCATTTGGGTTACTTACGGAACTCACCAGGACGTTTTTAGCATATGCAGACAACGTGCGTGCGCAGGATGCTGCTGCTTATGCTATGCAGGTGTGTAATACAGACTGATACGCGACACACGACCGATATGTAACTATGTATGTAAGTCACCCAGTTCTAGTTTTACAGCTGTACATATTAGGACATGTTTTGTACTGGTTAAAATTTTCTTTCTTTTTTTTTTTCCATGCTCTGTCAGGAATTGCTGTCTATATTTGAGTGTCGAGAAGGACGGAATGACTCACCAGGACGCAGACTCTGGCGAAGATTTCCAGAACATGTTCAAGAAATTCTTGAGCCACATCTGAACAGCAGGTCAGTGACCCATGTGACAGTAACACAGATGGAATGAGCTTAAAGATGGATTTAAGCCTAAAAAATGTGGGATAGGGGGATTTTCTTAATAAATTTTACAAATTCTGGTTCTGATAAACAACTAGGTCTCTTGCAATCATATTTGCACACAAAATGATGTAATGTCATGTCAATTGGGTTATTTTCAGAATAATTAATGAATGTAGTAATTAAACGGGAAACAATAAGAAAATTCTAATGGTACTTTTATGTTGTTATATGCAGGTTTAGCTATAAGTGCTAATGTCAAATATTATTAATCATTTGTATTTCAGTAATCTTTAATTATTAATATAGGTTTCTGACTGATTTCAGGTATAAAAGCTCACAAAAGGTGCTTAACTGGTCCAAATTAACCAAGCCAATTTACCTGAGCAGCCGAGGCACTAAATTCTCAGACTGGTCAGCAACATGGGCTGGATATCTAATAAGCAAGGTTTGTTGTCATGTTAAGTCCAGTTTGTGAATAAATGCCACAGTTTGGCTTGTGTTTTCTGTAGACCATGTGACTTGTGACAAAAGTGCGACTTTTGTATGTTTTGTATTTATATATTTAAGTATATGTGTTTGGAATTAGGTGAGACACGAACTCTCAAGCAAGGTGTTTAACTGCTGTAGCTTCATCATCAAGCATGACTACAGAGTGACCATCTACCTGCTACCTCACATCCTGGTGTACGTCCTGTTGGGGTCCACCACTGACGAGCAGCAGGAGGTTGTAACCTAAAAATTCTCTGCTTTTATGACCCCTAGTAACTTTAAACCTTGAACTGTCCTAAAATTACTTGATGTTTAATTTCAACATATAACCTCATACATCCTTGGGGTTGGGGGATTGCGGGTATTGTCAAATACTTGCATAATTCCTGTAAGTTATATGAAGCCAGACAAGCATACTTTAAAAAAATTTTAATTTTTTTTCCAAAATTGTGGCTGAAACAACATCTTTGTACAGTGTGTATGGAATGTATTCAGGCCCCTTTAAATTTTTCAGTCTTTGTTTCATTGCAGCCATTTGCTAAAATCAAAAAAGTTCATTTTTTTTGTCATTAATGTACACTCGGCACCCCATCTTGACAAAAAAAACCTAAAATGTAGACATTTTTGCAAATTTATTAAAAAGAAAAACTGAAATATCACATGGTCTTAAGTATTCAGACCCTTTGCGATGACACTCGTATTTAACTCACATGCAGTCCATTTCTTCTGATCCTCTTTGAGATGGTTCTACTTCTTAATTAGGGTCCGGCTGTGTTTAATAAGACCTCATAGCTCACAGTACATGTCAGAGCAAATAAGAAGCATGAGGGACACCCCAAAGAGCTCAGAGAGTGGCAAGGCAAAGATTTGACCAAGGTTACAAAATAATTTCTGCAGCACTCAAGGTTCCTAAGAGCATAGTGGCCTCCATATACTTCTTTCATAATCCTTAAATGAAAGAAGTTTAGGACGATCAGAACTCTTTCTAGACCTGGCCGTCCAGCCAAACTGAGCAATCAGAGGAGAAGAGCCTTGGTAAGAGCGAGTTAAAGAAAAACCCAAAGATCACTGAGGCTGAGCTCCAGAGATTGGGGCTTAATGGCTCAGTAGCTCAACAAAAACGTGTCCTCACTGCAAAACATGAAAAAAACACACGAGGGACTCCCAGACTATGAGAAAGAGGTTTCTCTGGTCTGATGAGATGAAGATTGAAATTTTTGGTGTTAATTCTAAGTGATATATGTGGAATCAAACAGGCACCTGCCCAATACAATCCCAACATTAAAACATTATGGTGGCATCATCATGCTATGGGCGTGTTTTCCAGCTGCAGGGACAGGACGACTGGTTGCAATTGAAGGAAAGATAAATGCGGCCAAGTACGAGATATCCTGAAATAAAACCTTTACTAGAGTGCTTAGGACCTCAGACTGGGCCAAAGGTTCACCTTCCAACTAGACAATGACCCTAAGCACACAGCTAAAATAACAAAGGAGTGGATTCATAACAACTCTGTGGCCATTCTTTACTGTCCCAGCCAGAGCCCTTGCCTAAATCTAACTAAGCATCTATGAAGAAACCAGAAAATGGCTGTCCACCAACGTTCACTATCCAACCTGACAGAGCTAGAGAGGATCTGCTAAGAAGAATGTCAGAGGATTCCCAAATCCAGGTGTGGAAAACTTGTTGCATCATTCCCAAGAGGACTCATGGCTGTACGAGCTCAAAAGGATCTTTCAGTTTTTTTTTAAATAAATTTACTTAAATGTCTACATATCCGTTTTTGTGAGAAATAAATGACAAATAAAATGTACTTTTTTAATTTTAGCAAATGGCTGCAATGAAACAAAGAGTGGAACGTTATAAAGGGTTTTGAATACTTTCCGTACCCACAGTAATTGCTCCCACAAATTTCTGCATACATTATTTATTTAACTAGGTGGTGGAGGAGATTATGGCGGTTTTGAAGGAGGACGAACCACGTCTGTCCCAGCGGCGGGAGGATGCATCCAGTTTGACTCAGCTTAGCACTCAGACCGTCTTCTCCATGTTAGACCATTTAACCCAGTGGGGACGCCACAGACTACAGTCTCTCAGTACCACCAAGACCTCATCTCGGCATGCGCGAGACATGCCTCTTCCACAGTCCAGCGGTAGGAGGGAACTCTTGAGTGCATGTAACTTATAAAACCTATTATTAGAAGCTAATATCGAGGTATTGATTTCTTCCCTGCCAAAACTAAGAATGAACTTATGAAAAGCAAAACAATTAACAATTCATATTTTTATGTTTTAGACAAAAGTAAATAATGAGGGAAGCATTAGACCACAACTTTGGCAGGAACACAGATCCTTTGCTATATTTGTAGAGATATATAGTAATCGTTACAACTTTTGTTTATAAGTGATCTCGCATTTGTGAAATACATCATTTTTATTGCACACGGCTCATTGCAAGCATCATAATGTAAGGATCTGTAGAAATCAAAACACCATGGATTTGCTTGCATTAACGTACATTTGAGGGTTCCTGCTTCTGATTTCTGGGTTGGCAGTTTTGAGTTTGGATGCCTGATACTCACACACAACTCACAATATGTAACAACCTAAAATACCTTTACAAATTTAGCAAATTAGCAGAAAACGTTATACATATGCGCATTGTGTGTAGAAGCATGTGCCGTAATTGTACAATTTAACTCTAAATCTAACTTAAGTATAATGTAGGTTCTTGTTATGTATCAGGTGTGGAAACCAGCGAGTATCAGTGTGTGGTTTCCTTCTTGAACCGGATTCCTCAGGACATACTTGCTAAAGCCTCGTTCCGTTCTAAAGCCTACACGCGGGCTGTGATGCACTTTGAGTGTTTTATCCGTGAAAAGCAACAAAACATCCAAGATCATCTTTCCTTCCTACAGGTATTAACATACAACATGCCATTATTAAAAAGTTTGTGTATATGTATTTTTCTTACCTTTAAGAATTCTGTGTGTGTGGTTTATGCGAACAATTGTGCTTGTATTTATTTTTCACCCTCCCCTCTAAATGTGTTGAAACTATTGTTTTTGGTATTTACCTCAAGATATGGGTAATATAGGACATTGGACACTTTGTATCGGACCACACTATTGTGGTCTAAATGCCAAATGTCATTATGATCGTCAGAGTAAGGACGATCATTCTATTTTTAAAAGGGAAAATAATATGGTGTATGAATTGTCACCACGGTGAGGTTGAAGCACTGTGATTGAAATGTATTTTAAAAATACAGTGACTAGAAGTGAGCAGATCCAGAGGTTGTCTTATAGGTCAGCGTCGGTGCCTTGTATTAAATGTGGGTGGCTATTGGACGCAATTAATGAGAGGTGAGTAATGGAGTAATGCTGTATCTGGAGCGACCCTCATAAAGGAATGAGTGCAAGATAATGAATGAATTAATAATTTAGTTTTTGATGAGAAATTTGTTGTTACAGCAACAAAACCACAGACATTTATTAAATCAAATTCATACTTTCATCTTAATTGTATTTGTCTTTAGTGTACAGCAAAATAAAAATAACATGTCTCACAGACTACAAGACTAAAACAGCAGGAATTATTTGGGTGGTGAATAGATATGAATGTGGTCATGTAATTTTTTTTTTTTTATTCGCACAGGCTTTGTATGCAGCAATGCATGAACCTGATGGTGTAAGGGGAGTGAATGCTCTGAGGAAAGAAGAACCATCTCTAAGAGAACAGATATTGGAACATGAGAGTATTGGCCTTTTGAGGGAATCTACAGCCTGCTATGATCGTGCCATACAGCTAGAACCAGATCAGGTACAACATCTGTCTGAACACACTTGTACACATTTATATATATCTTGAAGATAGGTCTTCTTACATTATGGAAATCACAAAATGATGTCATCATGATACCCAAGTGCTTGTTACGTTAGTATTGTGTTTCAATGAGGATACCAAGTCTATAAATTGAATTTTTTGTTTACATTCTAATACATTGAATTGTGTAAAGTGTATTACAGCATTACCTCTAATGCTTTTTACTCTATATTAGCGGAATACCTGTGCTGTGCTATAGGAAGAACTTGATGGCAACTTGAAAGTTGAAAGGCAATTATTTTTGAGTGACGACTTTGTATATTTATAATGAACATGATATTATTGAGTAAAATTTGGGGCAATTTAAATTCTGAAATGAATATCTGGAATGAGAATAGTGTGAGGTTTGACTACGGTGTCCACGCGATTGCTTACTTACGTGAATTTATTAGTAGGTTTTCCAACGACACAATAAGGAATAACGGAGCCTAGTTTCAGCTTTGTAAGTATTTGCAAAGACCCCAATCCATCTGAGGTATTGTTTTCGATAACGAAAAAACAATTGAATGAAGGAAAGCGAGAACCCGTTTTTCCAAGTACATGATAGGGAATCACAATGCCAAATTTTAGCCTTGTAGGTTTTTGGGAAGTGGGAGAATTTGTGATGAGTCAGTGAGTGAGGGCTTTTATAGACATAGAGATAACAAGGAAATGCTGTGCTCCCTGAGCCACCACAAATTAGAAATGTAAATAAATTAGAGGTAATTGAAATAGTCAGAATTATTACAATAAACACTTTTTCCACAATTAATGTTAATGTTCTATTCATTGCTCCCAAAACCAGTCTGTTGGTTGTAATTTTGAATTATGATTTATTGTCAGAATATGATAAGGTAACAAAGAGTTGAGTATTTTACAAAAAACATATAATTGATATTTTAAAAGTAATAATTATTTAAAACCGGAAAAGCAAAAATAATTTCTACAGCACCAGTTAGGTTTAGACCTCATTTTTGCAAATTAATAAAAATCTATTTACAGCTTGTGTAAGTGTATGTGTTAAACTTTGCAGTATGATGAATTAAATTCAGTCTGATATCTATGCTTTCTGATGACTTTCTACAGACAGTAAACTGTTTCACAGCTTCTGTAGCTGCATGCCATGAAAAAAGATGGGCGTTTATGTACATTTACACAATCCTGCACATATAAATGCAATGCTTTGATATAGTGATGGTATGATGATTTATAGTAGGGAAATATTAATTCTATAAAATCATATTTGTTTGTGAATACAGATTGTACATTATCATGGTGTGATGAACTCGATGTTGGGACTTGGTCAGCTCTCCACTGTAATGACTCAGGTTAATGGTGTTCTGGCAAACAGGTAAGGTATTTGAAATAAATTGGCATAATTAGTTTTTTTGTTATTAGACTGTACTAAGGATAATTAAATATTTAGCAGAATCAAGTTAAAATAGTTTAAAAACCTACACAACTAAATTTGCTGTTTTAATGGAAATGGATTCTATCAGGGTGTCCTCCTCCCCAGCCTCCTTCCCTGCTTAAAGGGGTTCCTTGTCAAAGGGGTGTGAATGCCATTTGTTTGATCTCCTAGTGTGTCATTGTGCTGGTTTCATCTGGTATCTGCATACTGAAGTTTTTACACGAAACCGCTTAGACCAAAAAATATCAACCCAATATGAAATAGAACACTAGAACATTTGGCATTATGTACATGCCTAACCGTTGACCACGGTGACACCACATATGACATAGTGCAAAACATTAAAAATACACAATTATTATTGATTTGCAAGTTTCTTACTTTCTACAACATTCAAGCACCTTGAATCATCCCCGCCACTCTACATGTGTGCCAATTGCTAGACGCCAAGCGCCTCGCATCCTCTACTCCACTGTAACTGTGTGGCATTTGCTAAAGAGATGACTCACGCCAAGCGCCATACGCCAGTGCCTCGCATCCACCCCATGTAGCAGTCGCTATAGAGAGAACACACTCAAAATGGTTTACACACACACACAAAAGTAATCAAAATTAAAAGAAAGCAGTGAACAACTTTAGGTTGTTTTGAACAAACAAACATTTAAGTTTTTACTTAAGTGTGTGTGTGTGTGTGTGTGTGTGTGTGTGTGTGTGTGTGTGTGTGTGTGTGTGTGTGTGTGTGTGTGTGTG